>ML801584.1:397050-413000 GCA_009831015.1 Picea engelmannii
GCCCACTTTCCTTATTTTAGGGTTGGGTCCACTTCTAATTTCTCCATTAAATTTATTATTGAAACAATTTATTTTTTATTCACTTTGAATTATAATACACTCATCACTTCACTTTATTATTTACCTTTTAAAATCTCTTAAACTACTTTGATTACTTTGACCCTTTGGGGCTTCTAGATGACATATGAGGGTCCTCCAACTTCGTAAGGCCATAAATTTCAAACCGTGAGGAGTTATGTGACGTTCTACATACCACCATAAATGGAATGACATGTAATATCCATATAGAATAGTATTATCTAAAAATATATCCTAACTCATACCATTACCCATCAAACAAATTTGGGTCCATTATCCAAACCTGGGGTCTCCAACTTCTCATGGCCATAACTTTCTAACCATGAGGAATTATGTGACGTTCCACATACCATCGGAAATGAAATGACAAGAACTATCCATCTAGGATATTTTCCTTGAAAAAAAAAACTTTCCTTCATCTCATTATTCCACAATTAAGCATGTGTTCTCTTACTCCACAAAGCATCTTCCCGTGAGGGATTTCAACATAAGGGGGCCACTTTGGAGTTCATCCATATTTACTTCTTATAAACAATGAAAAAACAATAATGAGTCACATTTACATCAAACAGTATTGGGTCCATTACCCAAACCTTTGTGCTACGGGTCTTTCTTCAAGGGTTGACATCAATGACAACCAACCTTAATCAACAAGCATAAGAAATAAACTAATAACAATAAATGAAATTAAACTAGAGTGCATAAGGAAAATATAGAAAAAAATAAACAACATGCATGCCACCAATGGATAAGTTGTATTAGTGGGAAAACACCAAAGAGAAAGGGAGACTTATGGGTCCCCTCTTCCTCCAAGGGAGGGCTCTTGAACCCCCAATGATTGAGCTCTTCTTACAAGTAACAAAATAGAAGTAAATGGTGAAGATACCCAAAGCTCATTCACTCAAGAGGTGATGTGAATGGCCAAATGAAATGGTGATTGTATGCTCTAGGGAGTAAAGATGTTCCTCTAAGAGAATATAGGCAACATACCAATACAAATGAATTCCTTGAAAATATAGTGCACCCATGGAATCTTTTTATAGAAAAGATTTGAGGCATTATTCAACCAGTCTTTAGTGTGAACAAGGGGATCTTTAGGGAACCCTTAGGTCTTTGACCAATGCCCCACTCGGATTCAGCTTGGATTTCAGTGTCAAATCGACTTGGGAGATGAACCAGAAGTGGGTGGAAGGTCGACCAAAATCATAAATGCACCGTTCTGAGGTATGCACAGCTTTTTGCGTCCACAGTCGCGCATCGGGCGCATGTGCGCTTTTCCAACATTGTTCAACTGTCACACGTGCATGCACTACCTTTATATATTTAGTGCATGCTATTTTTATAACCAGTTGTATAGTTTTGTGCCCTTTGGAAATGCATTTTCTGGGCCATGGATGATCTAATGGGTGTTTGGAGATGCTGGATTCCTGTAACCATTTGTAGACGAAATTCTAGTGATAAAAAATTTATTATTTACCTTCTAAAATGTCTTAAACCACTTTGACTACTTTGACCTTTTGGGGCTTCTAGATGAGTCACGAGGGTTCTCCAACTTCACATGGCCATAATTCTCTAACCGTGAGGAGTTATGTGACGTTCCACATACTACTGGAAATGGCATGACATGTACTATCCATATAGAATATTCTTACCTACAAACAGTTCAAAACTCGTACCATTATCCATCAAACAAACTTGGGTCCCTTACCCAAACCTTTCTCCAACTTCACATGGCCATAAATCTCTAACCGTGAGGAGTTATGTGACGTTCCAAATACCACTGGAAATGGAACGAAATGCACTATCCATATGGAATAATATTACCTAAAAATATATCAAAACTCATACCATTATCCATCAAAAAAACTTGGGTCCTATTACCACTAGAAGTCACCTCTGGATTGTTGCAGAGGTAAGGATGATACCCATCAGTTTTATGTCACAACAAATAGTTTAAAGGTGGTATAATGGGTGCAAACTCAGGATGGTATCGTTCTAACTCAGAAAACTCGGTTGGAAAACACAAGCAAGTGAGGTCTTGGTCTAACTTCAGTCAGTAAGTTCCTTATAGTGGTGATTAGGTGGAAGAACTTGAGGAGAGTGAAGAGGTCTGATGTGGACATCCGGTCTTCCAACAACCTAAGGAGGAAAAGATTCAAATACAAGATCTTCTTGAATTCACAACTTCAGGAAGCTGAGAACACTATACCAGTACTGCAATCAAACATACATTATAATACAGTCACAACAACCCAACTAGATCATCCATGCCCGAGCTCTCGGTATCAGAGGGAAAAGAGAACACAAGGAACTGATTAAAACTGGTTGCAATGCCACAAACCTACATCACAAAAAAATAGCTTCCTTGATTGGATCATCCATGCCTGAGCATTCTAACACAACTGTTACAGAGATACGAGAGGAACTGACTTACATTAAACAAGAAGTCTCAAATGCATAGACATAACAACATAACCAGAGAGTTCATTAGAAGTTTACGAATCGTGTGCTTATCTCAACCATTGACCATAAAAAAATATTACAACTAAGTATTTATACTCAAAACAACTTGCGGCTCTTAGGGACATGATCGGACCACTACATTCAAAGCTTTTCATTTTCTTATTCTTCTGTCAGACTGCACATGATTTCCTCTGTCATACACAAACTCAGACAGTATGAGATTTACAATAAAATCCATGACAAGGAACTTTCAACTGACAGTCTGCTTCCCATGGCCGGGTCTTCCGTGTTTTCCATTTATGTGATGAAACGAGGTTTCAACCACCTTCCCTGCTTTCATTTAACTACCTTCACCAAGACCAAGATGGAATATGACATCCATGAATGTTCTAGGCAGTGCCCATAGTTCCTTTGAGTCAATTATGGTACCCCAAGGCTCTGGAGATATTTGTCTGTGACCAACACGGGTGCTTTGGTCTTTTGCGCAGCTCCTTTTCATCGCCCCACATGACCTTGGGCTGTGACCTCATGCTTATCCCATATGAAATATCAAGATTTCACATTTCGGGAGTCTTCGCCCCTCTTGATTCATAATGTCCTGATGCCCAAAACCGCGAAACAGTCCATATGGATCAATGGTCCAAACTTCTTAGAACTTCACAACCACGATAATTTCCTTGAACTCCCTCATTCGCCCGTCGCTCGGTCAGGTGCTTACTTTTATTTTTGCCCCACCTTCCATGTGACCATGGGCTGCGATCGTGGGCTCAACCTTCAGGTGCGTTGAGATTTCATGTTTCACGAGTTCATGAGATGCTTCATGCTCAAACCTCCGAGTCGTGAAATTGTGATCCCTCAGATCAGGTGCCACATGTCCCCTTTGATCAGACGACTCAAATCACATCGAAATTTTGGAACCTTATACCATCAACACTTCTCACCTCGACCCTTTCGGGAAGACTTTCTCTTTGGCTCAGATCTTGCGCCATGTGTCCTTATTAAACAGATGGCCTAAATCATTTCGTGACCTCGTGTTTCACGAGTTGTCATAACTCGTCCCGTTGATTGCTCCCTTCTACGAATTAGCGAAACACTAGTCTTGCGCCATGTGTCCTTCCCACGATCGATGACTCAGATCAACATTGCAATTCTGGAACTCTGTTCGATGCTAAACTTGGTGCAACTGCATGATTCCGATCACCTGATGGCCGCATATCTAATCTGCTTGAAGGATCTCTGCCATTGAAAGATGATCTTTTCATGCTTGCTTTATTTGTGAACGACTACTTGGATGACTGGCTGAAGGCTCAGAAAGATAAAAGGATCAACGACAAGGATAAGGAGAAAAGTGATCACCTCTAGGGGAAAATAGAAGGGCTTAGGACCAATAGCTTTCAGGTGATACGATGAGGAAAACAGGTCGACCAAATGGGTGGATGCAAACAGAAGAAAGACTACAAGCCGTAAGAGAAAACCTACGATCGGGTCTGCATAAGGAGGAAAGACGGACAAAATCACAGACCTAGGTAGAAAACAAAACTCACTAGACTTTGACAAGTTTATGTGCTAACAGGTCCATTACCCAAACCTTTGTGCTACCAAAATTTGATACCAGACTTTCTTCAAGGGTTGACATCAATGACAACCAACCCAAATAATCAACAATGAAGACAATGCAAAATCAACTCTAAAACTTTCTTTTAAGATGATTTTTCTACTGTCATAGATGGCTGTAGCAATATTTTGCAACAAAAACAAGATAATTAGTAAGTTAGTCCAATCTAAGATTAGAAATGGTTAGTAAAAACCTTGAAGTAGATGGTTTGAAAGTTGTTTTAGTCAATCAATCACTTGTAAGGTCTGAACTAGTGCCTTTAGGGTAAATGGATTCACTATTGCAGCGACAATTCTTAGAGGGAAACAAATGATAATGGGCAAGCTAAAGGAAGAGGGAGGATGGTTAAGGTGTTAGTAACCTAAGGCCTCGATCATCCAAAACCCTAGAAGGAAAAAGTTGCTAGGAAGTAGGTAACCATAGGCCCTAACGATTTTTCTTCTTCTTTCGGTCAAGCTTGAAATAAAATTATGAAAACTTAATGAAGTAATAGTACTAGAGTTCTACTAAGGTAGGGCTCTAGTATATCCTTCAAGGAAGGTGTCTTCTAGCAAAATCAAGTAGGTGAAGAGTTATTAAGAAAATGACAATAACATGTGCTTTTCTCCTAGGGTTTCACACTAGAAATTCCATAATATTATAAATGAACAAGTAAATACACCATAACCATTCAAAAGAAATAATGATTTCATATTTATACTTACTTCACCAAGAATAATCTAGTTACAAACTCTAGTTGAAAACTTTCCACCATGAAAATGCAAAAATACACCAACAAAAGCTCTCTCCAAGAGTTGCGCACCACTTAGTTCATCCAATAAGCCTTTAAATAGGTCAAATTTTAGACCTCACACTTATGTGAGTGAAAGATCATGAAAAATACACAAGATTTTTCCCTTATTTATACAATACAAATGACCTTTAATTACATTTTAGGTCAAAAAAGGCTGACATGGCTAGTTTACATAAAAAATCTAGTTTTACATAAAATTGACAATAAAAACCCTAATTTCATCTTTTTAGGGTGACATCATGCCCTTCCTAGGGTGATGTTGGGCCCCCTCTTTGAACACTATGCCTCCAAAGTGAAACGTTGGGGCTCAAAACCCCTCAGAAACTGCCACACATGCCAACCAAAGCCGTCCTCATGCCTAAAACCCCAACTGGATGATGCCAAGGCTCATAATGATGACATCAAGGGCCTTAAAGAGCCAAAGTAATTTGTGGGAGGGAAAGACCCCCCTCGGTCCAGGCTTGCCAAAGTGCTTATGGTGGAACATCCTCCCTTTTCTCTGGTGCAAGCCTCTGGTATCCCTCTACCCTCTGGCTGGGGCCTCAACATCCATCTGGTGGGATTTTATCCCTTTGGAGGTCCAAGCTAATCATCTCCCAATATGTACCTATCCGTCGGGCATGGTCCTGCAACAATAATAAGTATGCCCTCCATGGGATCATAAGTCACAAAGATAATAGAAATGTCAATCACATCTAATAATCAAGTTACCCAAACATGTGCATCAAACCCCCCTTTACCCATACACTTGCTCAAAGACGTTATGATATTTAACAAGCCAGGTTTGGAGAGGGTCACATGATTTCCTATTTGGATAATTAGGTGTGGGGTGTTTCCAGGTGAATACCAATCTAGTTCATGTAAATGCATGAGATGGTGTAGGGGATGTTTGGGAAAGGGGTGTAGTGATAATAGGGAAATGAAGGTCTTACTTGTGGGTGCCTCTGTAGAGGGTTATATGCACCTTATCATGGATGAATTTTTTTCCTATCCCATTCAATTCCTTTTTACTCTTTGTCTTATTGATTTTTTCTTTCAATAGAATAGCTGGAGGACACTGCTCTGACATGGTGACTAGTGGTGAAAACGTTACCCACACGAATTTCACGGAGATGAGAAGGCTGGATCATGATGAGACCTGATTTCTCTTGGATATGCCACCAAGAGCCACTACCCTGGCATGGTGACCATATGAATAGTAGTTTCATACCTATACATTCCCATGGACCTAATAAGCTGGCTCATGATCAGACCCCCTATCCACCAACTAGATCTTGAGTTTTATTTTATTTTATGGGTCCCTCCCTTTTTCTTGCTGAGAAACCTTTATTTCTTTCTCATGGATCCTTGGGAAAGAATCTCAAGGTTTGATGTTGGATTTTAACTTTTACCAGCTACTTTTACCCTCTAGGCCTTTAGCCCCTTCTTCCCACGAGGCAAGGTACAACCCTTACTAGTTTGAAAAACCCAATGCTCGAACCAATGTAGGGGATAAATGAGAGGGAAAAATGATGAAAAGTGATAAGTATGGAATGAATGGATGATGAAATTTCATAGACCCACCCATTGGCAACTCGCTCCCCTAAGGGAAACAACTTACTGGGGCACTCTGTTATCCCCCCAGGTATGGATAAGTTAAAAGGAATAATTTCCAAGCAAACATCATGAAACAAAAAAGAACTCAATGCACATATTAAAATGTTTTGAGAATCAGAGTGACACATACCATGATAATCAGACTCATTACCTCATGGAGAAAGACTCACTGCTACTTCAGAACTAGGCCGATGGGATGGATGTTGCTGTTGCTAACAGATGGGAGGCACTGAAGAAAGGATGGGCCTTCCAGGCCAAGATTAAGTCAATATGGCTCTAGGTACTCCATGTCTAGGACCAATGGGCCTTGAGACATAATATCCTTAGTTATCCCTAGGATATGGGATAACATCTGGCTCCAACTCGGGGACATGTGCTCACTGTAGAGTGCATGAGAACCTCAACATCTCTAGTATGACCTGTGACCTACTAGATCTCAACAAAAATGATCAGTAATCTCTTAGGGTGGTGATATCACCCCTGGAACATATGTACTAAAATGAAATACAATTAAGCAATCATATATACAAATGGAAATGAAATTACAACTACAATACTCTATCATGATATGCATATGGTATATACAATGAATGCAAATGCCTACCTACTTACCTCTACTTACATGTTGGTTGAATTCTAGGTGTAATCAAATAGCCAATGAAACCATCCTAGCAATGTATCATAATACCTGCCTTTGTGCTTCATCATAAACCGAAACAATGATAAGTCCAACACAAAAATAACATGAGTTAGAAAATGTATTGTATCATCAGAAATCGTAAAATCTAGCTCATGGAGGCGGGAGGGAGGGACAAAATCATGCCACTTCAAACCTTTAGGAAATTTCTCAATCCATCTCAGAAAGGGATCGTGAAAAATCAAAGGTTCAATAGACTGACTCAAAGAGTCTAAAGGTTGTCTACCTTGGATGTCTTCACAATCTGAGGCCTGGGAAGGAACTAGCAAGAACCTAGGGCATGACTGACAATTTCTTAAGAGAAGGCTGGAAGATTGAGATAACAAAATTCTTCTTGAGGTATTCAAACTAAACTTGAATTCTACAAGTAAGCTTTGCCTTAGAGAAGACTTAAGACAAAGGGAATTCCTCCCAACTACAACTTTAGTGACAGAGTGAGATAAAATAGTCAAAGGGAGCTGGAAGACATTGTCATAAGGATCCTTCTCTGGGCAAGCAATGTCCTCACCTTTATCAATATATTATCACAATGGTGGTTGATAATATTCTTCATGGAATAAATCCAAGTGCTCAAAGGAATATTCATCAAAATCCTCAAGGTATGACCAAAAATCATTAGGAGAACATAGCACCAGGTCATCCTTGGGTGTCTAAAAAAGGTTTGTAATCATATCATCTCCTTGTTGCCAAAAGTCAAAACTATTAGTAACCTTATATGATAGCCTTAAAGGCAACTTCTAAGAATGACCCTCAATGTCATAAATGGGATCCCCATCGTATCCAATCACATCCCATTTACGCTTTCCGACATGTATGAATTCATCAATATTATCAACATAGTCATCAACTTTATCATAACATGAAGGGCTTAAAACATCCAAGGGCTCCTCCAACACTTGTTTACTTTCCAAATCATAAAATAAAGCATAATCAAACTCTTGGAAAGGAAAATAACTTACTATTTTTACTTCTTCTTGTGCAAGAGCTTCAAGGATTTGGATAAATTCATTAAATGGAACATCATGCATCATTGTTTCATCCTCATGAATTGCTTCTACATATTCAACTTCATAATATAGATGATCTAGCTTGTCAAAGGGTTCCATTTCTTCTTCACTCTCTGAATCATAGAATAAGTTATTATCAAAACCTTGAAAAGGAAAGTGACTAACCTCATCTTCTTCTTCTTTTGCAGGAAAAATGGGATTTGGGATGGCTTCATCAGAGGGAGGAGCACATGTCAATACTTCATTGTGTTTAACATCTTCAAGCTCTCGCTCTTCAACCATGTTCTCATTATCCTTGGTAGAGGTATGAGTAAATTATTGATCCTCCTCATAGGATTGGTAACCTTCATTAGGAACTTTCTCCTCAACCTCTTGTTGATTGATGTCTTGCTCCAAAACTCTCTGGGTTTCTTCAATAGAGGTCTCAAGGGAGGGTACTCTCTTGGGAATATCTGGGGTATCTTTGGGCTCACAAACCTTGATTTATGGAACTAAGGATCATTGTTTCTTGAACAAGGAGATATCTGCCTCGATTTGTATATCCATGTGATAAATTTCTTGGATTGTTCTAGGAGCTTCATCTCTGATAGGGAAACATATTTTCCTAGTAAAGGATTTGGTGTAAAGAAAGAGAAGAAAGTCGTGTGACAGGTGAAATTTTGTTGGGATTTGTTGCAATAGCCTTTCAAATCTATCATGGAATTCCCTAATAGTTTCATTCTCATTCTTCTTTATGCGACTGAATCTATCTATCAAAATGCTGGGATCCCATTTCTCAAGGAAAAAATCTTCTAACTGATCCATGAATGTAATACTAGCATAAGGGAGGCCATCCTACCATCTCCTGGCATTATTATGAAGAGTAGTAGAGAAACGTTTCATTGCTAGGTCTTCAACATCATCACTAATGGGGTGGAGTTGAAAGAAAGCATAAAAATCACACATATGTTTATTAGCATTCTCTTCATCATTACCAATGAATTTAGGGAGCCATGTTTCATACCTCAGAGGCATTTTTCGAGGATACCCTGGTATTTTACTCATATCCAAAGGTTTAAAATTTCCTGGGTCCCATTGGGAAGCCATGTTTGGCTTAATCATGTCACCAAATAATCCTTCTATGGATCATCAAATGGAAAAGAGAGAATCGCCCTCAGTGGAGTCGCCAAGTAAGCTTCATAAGATAAAGGATTTGAAGGGAAGTATTACCGAAAAGTGTCATATTTGAGGAGAATTTACTCAGTGTTCTCTGACAACGATGCCAAAATTTTATCGCGCAATTAGTACTTTCCAAAAATCCAAAGGCAAGTGAACAATAAATTGGCGTAACATGAGGTTGTCCTATCACTGTCACCTAAACAAGACACCTCTTTCTCTTTAGGAGTAGTACTCTAGGGGAGACATCCTTGATGACCTGGGGGTTTGAGAAGGCTAAGATAAGAGTATAAAGAAATTCCCTCCCCTCTCACAGGTCACTCTGATTAGAAAGTCCCAAAGGTTTTAATAAGATGAAGCAAAGAAAAATTTAAGTGTACTTGCCCAAAACAAGACAACAAGAAAAATACTATTTGCAAGTACCAATTGATGTTAGTACTTCATAAAACCATAGACTTTGAGTAAAATAAAAAGATGAAGCAACAAAAGTATTTATAACAACAATGTATATATAACAATAGCTTCACAATCATGCCTCAATAAAGATTTAATAATGACCAAAGATGATAACATAAACTTGGCAAAATGATAGTATTTGTCAGAAGCAATGAAGACAATGTAAAATCAGCTCTAAAACTTGATTTTCAGTGCTGCTATCATAGATGGTTGTAGAACTATTTTGCTACAACAACAAGATAGTTAGTAAGTTACTCAAATCTAAGATTATAAATGGTTAGTAAAGACCTTGAAGTAGATGGTTTGAAAGTTGTTTTAGTCAATTAATCACTTGTAAGGTATGAACTAGTGCCTTTAGGGTAAATGGAGTCACTATTGCAACGATAATTCTTAGAGGGAAACAAATGATAATGGGTGAGCTAAAGGAAGAGGGAGGATGGTTAAGGTGTTAGTAACCTAAGGCCTCAATAATCCAAAACCATAGAAGGAAAAAGTTGCTAGGAAGTAGGTAACCCTAGGCCCTAGCAATTTTTCTTCTTCTTTAGGTCAAGCTCGAAATAAAAGTATGAAAACTTAATGAAGTAATAATACTAGAGTGATACTAAGGTAGGGATCTAGTATATCCTTCAAGGAAGGTATATTCTAGAAAAATCAAGTAGGTGAAGAGTTATTAAGAAAAGGACAATAACATGTGCTTTTCTCCTAGGGGTTCACACTAGCAATTTCATAATCTTATAAATGAACAAGTAAATACACCATAACCATTCAAAATAAAGAAGGATTGCATATTTATACTTACTTTACCAAGAATAATCTAGTCACAAACCCTAGTTGATAACTTTCCACCATGAAAATGCAAAAATACACCAATAAAATCTCCCTCCAAGAGTTGTGCACCACTTAGTTCAACCAATAAGCCTTTAAAGAGGCCGGATTTCATACCTCACACTTGTGTGAGTGAAATATCATGAAAAATACAAGAGATTTTTCCCTTATTTATACAATACAAATGACCTTTAATTACATTTTAGGTCAAAAAGGGTCGACATGGCCAATTTACATAAAAAATCTAATTTTACATAAAATTGACAATAAAAACCCTAATTTCATCTTTTTAGCGTAACGCCATGCCCCTCCTAGGGTGACGTTGGGCCCCCTCTTTGAAATTTGTGCCTCCAAAGTGAAACATTGGGGCTCAAAACCCCTCAGAAACTGCCACACGTGCCAACCAAAGCCGTCCTCATGCCTAAAACCCCAACCGGATGACGTCAAGGCTTAGAATGATGATGTAAAGGGCCTTCAAGGGCCAACTTCATGGTGGAAGCACTAAACCCCCTTGGGTCCAGGCCTTTCAAAGTGCCTCTAGTGTAACATCCTCCCTTTTCTCTGGTCCAAGCCTCTAGTATCCCTCTGCCCCTTGGATGGGGTCTGAACATCCATTTGGTGGGATTTTAGACCTATGGAGGTTCGAGCTAATCTTATCCCCATATGTACCTGTCCATTGGGAATGGTCCTGAAAAAACAACAAGTACGCCCTCCATGGGCTCATAAGTCACATAGATCATAGCAATGTCAATCACATCTAGTAATCAAGTTACCCAAACATGTGCATCAAACCCCCCGTTACCCAAACAATTGCTCAAATAACTTATGTTATTTAACAAGCCAGGTTTGGAGAGGGTATCAGGATGTCCTATTGGGATAAATCTCCTTAGGTGTGGGGTGTTTCCAGGTGAAGACCAGTCTAGGTCATGTAAATGCATGAGATGGTGTAGGGGATGTTTGCGCAAGGGGTGTAGTGATAACAGGGAAATGCAGGTCTTACCTGTGGGTGCGTCTATAGAGGGTGAGATGCACCTTGTCATGGATGAAATTGTTTCCTAACCCATTCAATTCCTCTTTACTCTTTGTCTTATTGATTTTTCTTTCAAGAGAATAGCTGGAGGACATTGCCCTAGCGTGATGACCAACAATGACTGTGTTACCCACAAGCATTTCAGGGAGATGAAAAGTTTGTCTTGTAATGAGACCCCCTTTCTCTTGGATATGACATTGAGAGCAACTACTCTGGCATAGTGACTAGATGAATAGTAATGTCATACCTCTACATTCCCATGGACCTAATAGGTTGGCTCATGATGAGACTCCCTATCCACCAACTAGGTCTTGAGTTTTATTTTATTTTATGGGTCCCCCCCTTTTTCTTGCCGATAAGACTTTTATTTCTTTCTCGAGGATCCCTGGGTGAAGCATCTCATGGTTTGATGTTGGATTTTAACTTTTTCCAACTACTTTTACCCTCTGTGCCTTTAGCCCTTTCTTCCCACAAGGCAAGGTACAACCCTTACTAGCTTGGCAAACCCAATGCCTACACCAATGTAGGGGATAGATGAGAGGCAAAAATGATGAAAAGTGACAAGTATGGAAGGAATGGATGTTGAAATTTCATAGACCCACCCAATGGAAAATCACCCCTAAGAGAACCAACTTACTAGGGCACTCTGTTATCCCCCAGGTATGGACAAGTTAAAAGGCATAATTTCCAAGAAAACGTCATGAAACAAAAAATAATTCAATTCACATATTCAAATGTTTTGATAATTAGAGTGAAACATACCATGATACCCAAACTCATTACATCATGGATCAAGACCCACTGCTACTTCAGAACCAAGCCGATGGGATGGATGTTGCTTTTGTTGATAGATGGAAGGGACTGAAGAAAGGATGGGCCCTCTAGGGCCAAGCTCAAGTCAATATGGCTCTCAATACTCCATGTCTAGTACCTATGGGTCTCAAGACATAATATCCTTATTTATCCCTAGGATAGGGGATAACAGGCCCCATGGAGGTCTGAGCTAATCATTCCCCCACATGTACCTGTCCACTGGGAAAGGTCCTGCAACAACAATAAGTACACCCTCTAGGGGTTCATAATTCATAGGGATCATAACATGTAAATCACATCCATTTCTTCCCTGGTCAATTTCTGGATCTTTAGTGGAGTAGAAGGAGGAGTGGGAGTGATTGGTTTAATGCGAGGAATAAAGGAGGGTTTTCAGGTTTGAGAAGAGACAACCAATTGTGATTCCTTATCTCTTTTAGTAGTTTCCACACAAATTTGAGGTCGATCCATGAGGACTTGGGAACAAATCTCATCCTTGAGGCCACTGATAAAACATTCTTGGAAAAAAACATTAGACATTCCCTTTGTATGGAAATCTAATCGCTTAGAAGTGTCTATAAAATTTTCCACTCTGCCAGATTGTTTCAACTTTGTCAAATGACATAAATGGTTGGTGTTAGTGTCAAAGAATTCATAAATCTCTGCCACAAATTGTGTCCAAGCCACATACCCTTGGAGAGCATTTTTTCTCCATTTCCACCATTGCCAACATTCTTGATCTAGAAGGAGAACAACATACCAGAGTTTGACCAACTCATCTGTAATTCCATAAAAAGAGAAACAATGTTCCATTTTAGTTACCCATCCACTGGGATCCGAACCATCAAATTTTTTCACATCCACACGTGGAAGGCATAGGTCATGCTGAAAGTGATGGGACTGAAAATTATGGGAATAAAAGGAAGTTTCACCTTCATTTTGCAAAGGTGGGTCAGAGGAGGGAATATCTGCAGGGATATGCAACTTGGCGCATATCATCGTAGTGAAGGATGAAAGCTGGGTATTGAAGGATTCAAGCTAGGTAGTGAGGTCCTGTTTGATGGTTTCCATTTTGGCGTCGATGGAGGAATGCATGTTTTTATTGATGGTGGAAAATTGACACTGATTTGTCTCACTTCTTGTTGGGTATATGTGAAATTAGAGTACAAGGAATTGAAGCGAGCTTCCAATTCTTGGCTACGGGTGTGGGCCACGATGAAGAGGGAAAATGAAAAGGGACGGGTGTGGGCCACGATGAAGAGGGAAAATGAAAAGGGATAGGTGGGACCACACAAAAAATTGGTTATGGGAGAAGTGTATCATGATGATTAGGGCGAGGAGGGGAATCCAATGGGGTAAGGCCCAAATAAGGGTGTTGGAAGGGGGTCGGGTCCACGTTTTTTGTTTTTTCTGAAAAATGATAGGTATGATTGCGATAAGGGCGAAGAGAGGAATCCAACGAGATAGGTCTCAAATAATGGTGCCAACAGGATAGATGTTTTTTTTATTGTAGTCCTACGGAGTTATACTCCGATCTGAAGAATACTGCAGTGACGAAATGCCCAAATTCTTAATAGGAATAAATGTGTAGTAATTTCGCAACCCGAATGAAAGAGGCATAGTTGCACAACAATAGATTTTGTCTGTTCTATTTTTGTTTTCGTCCCAAGGGTTATTACATTTAAGGGTTATATAAGCAAAGGTTTTCCCTGTGTTATAACTCTCTGATATACGTGCGATGTACAACAATATTACCTCGCCCAATATCTCAGGGCATGAACTAAGGAGGCTAGACCATGCCCTTAGTCATACTACCTGACTACCAAAGTACTAGAGAATATCTTACCGAGTGTTGTTCTCGGTGGCATTATAATAATTAGGAGACCAATCAGTTTATCTATGGAGGGCTTCAAGAGATCTAGGTTGATCCATATAAGGGGTACCAACAGGGGTTACAAGGGTGGCCAACATATGTGCACTTAGGTACCACTTGTATTTCCTGCATGTATGACTCCCCGAACACAGGTTTATGCGTTTAATGATAGATCTATGTAACTTTAAGATGTCAAAATACATCTCTACCCTGAAAAAAATAAAATTAACCCAAAATTTTCTGCCGAGGAAGGTGCTCTGATACCACTTGTAGTATTTCAGATATAAAATAGTATGTAGAACACAAATATTTTAGATAGAAATGGTAGATAAGAAATGATATAATCAAAACAATACCTGAATAATACCATAATAACACTAGAAAGAAAACTTTGATTACTGATAACAATGCTCACTTGCCTCTTCAAGGGGGCAACCTCCCGTAGATCAAATCTCTATTACAATAATATCAAAGACAAAACTTCTCATACCCTCTACTCCTATTTATACTAAATATGTCTATCCAAAATAACAATCTAGAGGATGATCCTTCTAGAAGTGAAAGCTTCTATCAGGTCTTCTTACATTTGAATTTTTCTTCCTTATTGCTATGCCTTATTAATATTGGCCTTTATTACATGGAAATATATTATTCTATCTACGTGAGGGGTTAGGGAGGTTAGGTACCTAACATCTCTTCTCATCATCATTGAATTTGAGATTAAGTTTGGATCTGCAGCCTCAATAGTGGAGCCCACAATATCCAAACCAATAATCTTTGAGTATGCCTTAGTCTTTTTCCATGATAGTTCTTTTAATTGATTTAAAAACCCCTTTAATGTATTGATTCTTTCAATCCGACATGCCTTTAATTGTTTCATACAGCTCTGGGAGGGAAAATCTTCCTGTTTTATCCTATGATCTGTCATTGCCGAGACTTTTGCTACAAACATAGAAACTCCATCTGTGAATAATCCTTCATCATTCTTCAAATATTCATTTATATATTATTTATTTTTTTGAATTCTGAGCCCAAGAGAAGAGAAACTTTTCGCCAAGTCCCATAAATCTAAAATGAGTGACATTCTTTTCTTTATTTTCTTTTCAACAAAGTGTCGAGTAGAAATGATTAAAATTGAAATTCCTTTTACTCTCATATTTGATTCTGGAGTTCCTTGAAGAGTTTTTTTTCAGGTTGTATCATGGCGATTGGGGTAGCTAATATAGGTGGGGGAATGAGAGTTGCTTCCAATTCCTTGACTCTCTCCATAAATATGAGATTTTCCTCTTCCATATTAATTATTGAAACATCCAATGCATCCCCTGTGATTCTGTGAATTGAAGATAATTTTGAAGGCAACATGTTTTTAATATCAATGGTGGACCGTGACTTTCCCTTTTCATTCTTTGAGGTTTTTTCAAAAGTCAATTTCTTCAAAGATTTATCAAATAAAACATTTTTCACTGAAAAGGTCTCTTCGTCAGAGAATACTTCATCTTGAACAACCAATGTGACAGATTGTACATTTTCTTGAGTGCGTTCTTCATTATCT
>ML801585.1:19029-31082 GCA_009831015.1 Picea engelmannii
CTTTTCCACCCACTCTATCTCGGCCCCTTATTACATTGTTCCCATGATGTTGGATTTCATCACCAACTAGTGTGTTCATTGTGAGAAGCGTTTGTTTGTTTGATTGCTTCCTAGATTTTTACCATGTGTTGTTTATTTTCCCTAGCAAACTCTAGGTTGGATCTTTGTTTAATGGCATCAGTTCCCGGAACTACCAATGGAGCAACCCCTACTCCGGGGGAACCTTTTATTTTTCCTTCTTATGGAAACATTGGTCCTCCTTACATTGCTACTTAGAGCCTTCCAGGTCTCACAATTGGGTTACTGGTATGGTTGTTTTACACTCCGGTAATATCGAATGCAGCAAGTGCTTCAAATGTATGCACACCACCCACACATCAACCTCATGTCGACCTTTCTCCTTCTTCATCTATCAGGTCTCCTTCCCTTTGTCCTTCTTCGCCTAGTGAAAGCTCTAAAGCGAGTAGCCAGGTTGATAAGAAGAAGAAGAAAGAGAAAGAGAAAAAGAAGAAGAAGAACCAGAAAGGGACCAAGCTTCCAACTACATTAGATATTGGATCCAAGAAACCAACTACTGTTAATCGTATTGGGAGTGTTGATGAGGTCAATATGGCTACAATGAAGAATCTAAAATGAAAATTCCCTTGGAGTCTTTTTAAGGGTGACCACTTTCTGAGGGATTTCCCTGGTCTTCCCAAGGTCTTAAAAATGAGGTCCTCCACGTCATCAGCCCCTGCTAGACATGTTGGTGATGCCCCGTCAACTAGTGACATTAAGTTTGGTAAGAAGAAGACAATTGTCAAGTTTCCTTGCATGTTATGTGAAGGTGATCATTACTCTCACCTTTGTCCTCGTATGGACGAGGCTTCTTCTATTTTGAAAAAGCTTCAACTTCCAATTGGTTATCGTAAGATTACTCACAACCCATCATTAGTTTATGAAATGGTCAATATGATTCCATCCTAGGTCAGTCTGGTTGATCAGGTGGTCAATCTAGTTTCATCCTCGGTTGAACCACTAACCAAAGTAGATGATCCAGTTCCATCATCGATCAACCCCACTTTTCATCTGAAAAGTGAAACCCAAGTGGTCGTTCCAGTTCCACCATCGGTCAATCCCACTCCTCCGTTAAGGAGGGATAACGTGGTTTCTCCGGTTACATCATTGGTCAATCCCACTCCTCCTCTGAAGAGTGCCAAAGTGGTCGATCCGGTTCCAACGTCGATCAATCCCACTCCTCCTTTGAAGAGTGAAACCAAAGTGGTTGATCTGATCCCATCATCAGTCGATCCTACTCTTCCTCTAAAGAGTAAACCAAATATTCCCCACATTTTTCTCGTTGATACAGAATCTACCGTGCTGGGGGGCATTGCTCCTTCTCCCGTGAAACCCCCTCCAAGTAATGAGGCCATCTTTTTTTATTGGGGTGGACTAACTGGACCTCATCTTCCCTCTCACATTCCTTTCAAGATTACAGTACAGTTTTGCGGTCGGGTCGTTCCTCAGACACTGATAGATGAAGGTGCATTCGTTACTATTTTATCCTCTATTGCTTGGCAAGATTTCGGTTATCCTCAGCTTGTACCAGTTACGCAGAATCTGTTATATTTTAACAAAAGAACCAGTCAACCTTTAGGATTCATTCCTCAGTTTCCTCTAACTTTGGGAGGGAAAATTGTCTTCATTGATTTTATGGTAGTCCAAGACCCCTTGGATTTCGATTTAATCCTTGGGCGAGATTATATCTATGCCATGAAAGCTATTGTTTCCACTTTTTTTTTCGTGTGATATCTTTCCCTCACGATGGAAAAATTGTGGCTATTGATCAACTTTCATGCATTGGTCCTGAATTTATTACCAACCCAATGACCTCCCTAAATGGTTCTTATATGTAGACGGTATCGCCCCCACCACAGGTCAATTATGTGGCGTTATCTCCCATGCCTTCAGTTGCCGATGAAGATGAGCCTCTCACTGTGAGCTTAGTATATCTTGACTTAGATATAGTAGTTGGCATGGTCATCTCTTCGATAGGGATATTAGATCTAGATATCCCTACCCTTATCGAGGCCATCGACATGTATTCCTTCCAGAGTGCTTTTATTCCATCCAGTGAAGATCTCTTGGAAGCCATGATTGACGTTTTTCCCTTGACATGTATTCCTTCCAAATAATTGTCCTCTTGGGAGCCATGATCAAGTGAAGTCACAAGAATATTTTTCCTCTCTGTGGTAAGCTCGTTAAAAAATGAAATAGAAGCTACGAGCATAGTTTCGCTTCTCTGTGTCAAGCTCGTTAAAAAATGAAACATAAGCTTTGAGCATAGTTTTCCTCTCTGTAACAATCTTATTAAAAAATGAAACAAAAATATGGGGATTCAAACTGGAGCCATGAGCATATTTATTTTCATGTGTCAAGATCATTAAAAAATGAAACAGACACCTCTCATACCAAGTCGAGTCTTTCATTAGGTCTTCTATTTGAACCTTCATTTCATCCACCCTTTTCCTTTTTCTCCATCTAGTATAGAAATTGGTGACAACCTCAAAGTCGATGAATGAATTGAATCTTGGGGGGAATGTCTCCAGCCTTTCATTATCATTCTAGAGTTAGGCCACCAACTTTTCAACCTGGGGGCAGAGTACCAACCATCTATGCGTATCCCAACCTTTAGAATTTACGTTGGGAATTTACAAGCATAGTTTAATTTTGTTTCAAGCTTGTGTAAAAATGAAACCAATAATGAGCATGGTCTTAGTTCCTTCTCACGCTCGAAAAAACATGAGAACACAACTAAGTAAACTTTTATCTGTTTTTTGGACTCACATGGATACATGAAAAAGGAACCCCCTGGAGTCGTCTTTGAGCTCTTTTCAGACTCTCTAAACATGAAAAGATTTCCAAGTGATCTTTCTTCCTTTCCCACTCATTAAAAGGTTTGAAAGGGTGTATTTCGAGTGAAAAATTATCTCTTTTTCAGCCTCGCAAGACTAACATTATGAAAAAGGAAAACCCTGGAGTCGTCTTTAAGTTCTTTTCAGACTCTCTAAACATGAAAAATCATCGATTTTACCTTCTTTGGACTCGTTAAAAAATCATACATTGAAGGGACCATATGAGACCGAACCCTTACTTCTTCCAGGTTGTTAAACAAAGGAAGAGGGACTTATCGAATGTGAGTTATATCGAGCATGTGTTATCCTCCTCGAGCTCATTAAATTAAAAAGAGGTACTCGTCTATCAGGATGGGGGGAATTTTTGAAGGAAGCAAGCCAAGCAGTTTTGAAAACATGACAGGTCACTCTTACGGTCACCCTTGAGCATGACACTTTGTATTTGCATACATTTTAATCCACTGAACCTCTACACTAAACCAATCCTCTGAGTTTCTTTACTCCTTTGGGTCACCCGACGAAAGTCACAGTATCCACTACATCATCATGTTTTGGTCCATGTCATGTTTCTGTTGTTGTGCCTCAGTGTTCAAGGGAAGTATCTGCCTCGAGATTCAACCATCACAAATTTCTCATTTCAACACCCATGTCAGTCCATTATCATCTTATTCATCACCTTATATCTCTATGTCAGTTTCGTGTCGTTGATGGGGGATACATCAAGGCCCTCCTTTGACAATTATGTTCTTATCGACTTCAACACATTATCCAGGAACTAGACCTAGAAACCAATTAGTACCTTGGGACCTGCATGCCTCAATGGCAGGCCTCCTTGCTTCTGATAGTAGGTTTACATCATTGACCTCTGATCGGATGATTCCATGAATGTTCGACTTCAACTCATTTATTCACATTCGCTGGAATGTACTAGGGTACCTTGGGAATCATTGACATCAATGGTGATTTCCCTCACACTTGTTAACGGCTTACCTCATTGACCTGTAATCTAGTGGTTTCTACCATGTTCGACACCAAGACATCTATTCACATGGTTAGATTAGTACTGCATCAGGATTGGTAAGAATACCTTGGGTTGAGTGATCACTCTCATATATACTTTGCCCAGGTTGCGACGGAGTATTTTTTTATAATATTGATACATATATTGTCACATAGATCCATTTTGTATTGGTTTGTGGCTATGTCTTGTCGTCTCATAGATCCACTATGTATTTTTCATGTCTACAATCATTTCATGTCATGGAAGTATAGATCCACATTGTATCTTTGGTGGCTATACCCTTTTATTAATATAATTATGGATCTGCAGTGTATCTTATGGCGGCCATACCTTGAAAGTCTTTATCACTCAAGCATAGGTATGCATGCCTTGGGTTTGAAACATATCATAACATTTGTCTGATGGTTGTATGCAGCTTCTACCAGGTTCTCCAAGTCCATGCCCTTGCTTGAAAAATTCTACAAAGTACTTCAGTCATCATTTTTCGTCTTCTGACTTCGCACTTTGGGGGGAAATCTGTTACACATCAAAATTACTCACTTCAATGATGACCTACTATCGTCATTACAAGTGTCAAAAGTGTTGCACTTTGGCCACAAATATCGCAGAAATCACAAGTGTTTCAAGTGTCGCAAATATCATATTGTCATTTTTCCTATGTCGTGTCTCGAACGACATCACAACAACACTTGAGACATCCTCAGAGACTGTTTAAAAGAAGGATATGCCATTTGACGAAGAGTACAAAGATTTTTCCTTGAGAAAGACGACTTGAAAACCTTTTTGAAGGGAAATGCTCCCCTACCCACTAGCAGGGAGAGCTAGCGCTCCTTCCCTTCCTTTGGGGGAGCGTTGCAACGCTCTATGCACCATTATAGGGGAGCGTTGTGTTGTTGAGGAAATCAGGGGAAGATCCCCCTTATCTCTGAAGTCAGTTTGATTCAAATAAGAGGTCAAGGCTAGATATTAAGGAGGATCCACAACTGATGGAGAAATATCCTCAACCTATCCCAAGAATCTCTAAGGTGGTTGGGCCACTCAGAGCCTATATAAGGAGGCCTCCTCATGGTAAAAGGGAGAGACATTGAAGGCATCAAACTTGTGATCTCATAAGGGAGAATAATCAGTGAAATTATAGTCATTCTGATCATGGAACTTTTGAGCAAGGGTTTGGACAAAGAGAGCTTGGTGAGGCTGTTGCATCTACATCTACAGTTGTAAGCACTTTTCTTTGTTTTCATTAATATATATGTGCTTGTCTTGTTTCCTTCAAGTTTGTGTATGTTTCATGAACTTGTTCCTTTTGATATATCTATTTCGAAGCTAATCATAGTAGAATAGGAAGAATGTTTTGTCGTTGATGTTCATTGGATTGCAGGACCTTCTAAAGAGCTTGGAGATCAAGATCATCCTGGATCGAGCAAGGAAAAATTTCATTAAAGGTATTTATACGCCTATCTTCTTTTTCCTTGACTAGTTTAGCTTCATTAGAAGGAATGTCAATTTCCAACATTATCACTTTTTTGTCTTGGTTATAGGGGTCTAGGATCCAAGAGGGAATTCACCTATCTGCGGGGGGATTTTCCTGTAATAGAATGTCCACTCTACATATATTCTTTCCCACTGCCACTGACAGGAGAATCATCTAGAGTCATCTCATCAACTCTACTGCTCAGAGGAGGCCATCACATCATCTTCATTTATGTTCACATAACGATGTGCCCAACACTTTTTGGATTTCTCACATTCACCTTGTGCTCATCCACAGGCACGTCCTAACTCAACAAATCGCTTTTCCATCGTATAATCATCTAGAGTTCTTATCACTCACATCATGGAGGAGGTCATCTCTACTTTTCCTAGCTCTGTCTCAGGGAGGAACCACGTACCTTTCTTAGGGTCTTTCCCATAGGTTTGTAAGTTGAGAGAAAGACTCACATAACTGCTATGTTCCACATCTCACAGGTTTGTAAGCTGGAGGATGTCTCCCATAGTTGCATTCATCAACAGATTTTCCATGCCATTCCTTTCCATACCATTCCTTGCCATGCCATTCCTTGCCATACCATGCCATGCCTTTCCATACCATGCCTTGTTATTCCTTCACTTGTCATGCCTTGTCTTGCATTCACTTTCCATGCCATGCCATGTCATGCCTTGACTAAATGAACAATTTTGATACGTAAATGAACAATTTTAATAAATAAATAATCCTTTTACTAAATGAACAAGTTTTATACATAAAAATTACAATAAATGCATTCATTAAGCATGTAATTCTACATCTTGTTATCCCATATACATTGTATAAAAATACTTGCATGAGAATTCCGATGTCATAAAATAAGCTCTCTTTATTCATATATATAAGGTATCATATATTTTTCAAACATGGATTATCATAAGTAATAGGATTTACCTAGACCTACACCTACACCTAGATCTAGACCTTGCCTTGCTTTGCACTATCATTCCATGTTTAGCCTTGTCATGTCTTGCCTTTGATTTCCTTGCCTTGCCTTGCCTTATCTTTCTTTGACTTTGCTTGCATTTCCTTTCCTTTCCTTGCATTTCCATACCAACATGTCCCTGAATGTCTTGAGGAGGTGAGTTGCAACTCATGATAAAACTCAAATTGGGACTCGGATGGGAGAACCGTCGGTTGCATTGGATCCATAGCATCGGGTTTTAGCTGTTCAGGCCCCTCTGCTAACATTTTATCCATTGGAAAACCATTTGTTGGAGTATATTCGTCACTAGGGTTTTCCTTAATGAGGCATAATGCAACTTCTTAAGAGGAGGTCGATTTTCAAGAACACTGTGTCAGGAATTTTTAGGTAGTGTATTCACATGGGCCTTGTCCAAACAGACTTGGGAGAGCTTATGAAAATCCATTATGTCACCCGGTTTGGATTTTTTGCCCCCGGACCAAATTAGCCACATGTCCCTAAATGGCTTGAGGAGACACTTTGAAACTCATGATAAAAATCAAACCAAGACTCGAATAAATGAACCATCAGTTAAATTGGATCTGGAGCATCAGATTTCATCTAGTGGGGCCCCTTCGTTATCATTTCATATACCGAAAAACCGTTTGTTGGAGTATCTCTGGCACTAGGGTTTTTCTCAATGAGGCATAGTGCAATTTCTGAAGAGGAGGTCGATTTTCAAGAACATTGTGTCAGGAATTTGTGGGTAGTGTAGTTGCATGGGCCTTGTCCAAACAGACTTGTGGTAGCTTACATAACTCAGTTATGCTGCTCATTTTGGATTTTATGCCCTCATACCAAATTGGCCACATGTCCCTAAATTGCTTGAGGAGGCGAGTTGCAACTCTTGATAAAACTAAAACCGGGACTTGGATGGATGAAAATTCAGTTGCATTGGATCCAGAGAACAGGTTTTTATCTATTGGGAACCCTCCAATATCATTTTGTCCACCGGAAAACCATTTGTTGGAGTATCTCCGGCACTAGGGTTTTGCTCAATGAGGCATAATGAAATATCTAAAGAGGAGTTCAATTTTCAATAACACTGTCTCGGGAATTTGTGGGTAGTGTAGTCACATGGGCCTTGGCCAAATAGACTTGTGGGAGATTACGAAACTCTGTTATGCCACTAGGTTTGGATTTTATGCCCCTAGACCAAATTGGCCACATGTCCCTAAATGGCTTGAGGAGGCGAGTTACAACTCATGATAAAACTCAAACCGAGATGCAGATGGGTGAACCGTCAATTGCATCAGATCTGTAGCATATGGTTTCAACTAGTGGGGCCCCTATGTTGTCATTCCAACCACTGGAAAACCGTTTATTGGAGTATCTCTGACACTAGTGTTTTTCTCAATGAGGCATAGTGTAATTTCTAAAGAGGAGGTTGATTTCAAGAACACTATGTCAGGAATTTTTTGGTACTATAGTTGCATGGGCCTTGGCCAAATAGACTTGCGGGAGCTTACGAAACTTTGCTATGCCACTCGGTTTGGATTTCATGCCCCTAGACCAAATTGGTCACATGTTTCTAAATGTCTTGAAGAGGCAAATTTAAACTCACAATAAAACTCAAACCAGGACTCAGATGGGCGAACCATCAGTTGCATTGGATCCAGAGCATTGAGTTTTAGCTAGTGGGGCTCTTTTTCTATCATTCTGTCAATTGGAAAGTCATTTTTTGGAGTATCTTCGGCACTAGGTTTTTGCTCAATGAGGCATAGTCCAAGGTAAGGCAAGGTATGGCATGGGAAGGCATGGCATGGGAAGGAATGGAATGGGAAGGAATGGAAAGGCAAGGCATGGCATGGAAAGGAAAGGCAAGGCATGGGAGGAATGGAAAGGAAAGGCATGGGAAGGCAAGGCAAGGCATGGGAAGGCATGGCAAGGCATGGCAAGGCAAGGCAAGGCAAGGCATGACAAGGCAAGGCATGGGAAGGCAAGGAAAGGCAAGGAAAGGCATGGGAAGGCATGGAAAGGAAAGGAATGAGAAGGCATGGAAAGTCAAGGTAAGGCATGGGAAGTCATGGAAATGCATGGCAAGGCAAGGCATGGAAAGGAATGGAAAGGAAAGGCAGGGAAAGGCAAGGCAAGGCATGGCATGGGAAGGCATAGAAACGAAAGGTATGGAAAGGAAAGGGAAGGAAAGGAATGGCATGGGAAGGCATGGAAAGGAAAGAAAAGGAATAGGAAGGAATGACAAGGAAAGGCATGGGAAGGCATGGAAAGGCAAGGCATGACATGGGAATGCAAGGAAAGGCATGGCATGGAAAGGAAAGGCATGGAATGACAAGGAAAGGCAATGCATGGCATGGCATGGAAAGGCATGCAAAGGCAAGGAATGGCACGGCATGGCATGGCAAGTCAAGTCAAGGAAAGGAAATACAAGGAGAAATATAACAGCCCTTAAAACAAGTAATAATTAAATGAAAGGGGGCTAAAAATGCAAGCTTAAACTAGGGTTTAGATAACAAATGCATGCTGAAATGCAAGATGACACGTGATAGCCCTACAATATTCAAGACATGACAACCCTAAAGGGATACAAATTATGACGAAAATGTAATAAAAGGTGTCAAGGTGTATTCCAAGGGTTTGGTGACTTTTAGTATCAAATGAATATATAGTTGAAGTATTCTTGGTATTTTAGGAGTTCGAAGATGTCTTTAGATAAAATAATCATGACTTACAAGGTGTTCTAAAGGAATTTAGTGAATTAAAATTTGTGAAATAGTTCGATGTGAGACTTCTAGGATAGACATTATACAATATGAATCCAAATTATAAAGTGAAGGTTAAAGAGGAATTGAAAAAGTTACTATTTGACCAAATAAAGTCCATGGATTTCCTCAATATTGGTTGTAAGGAAAAGGAATGTGAATATTCAAAATCATGTGGACTTCTGAAGGTTCAATCAAGTGATGATAATATATCCATTTCTATATCCATTCACAAAGGAAGTTCTTGAAGTAGTATTTGGAAGATAAATGTATTTCTTATTGGATGGTAAAAAAAAGTATAATCAAGTTTCCATTAGAGAGAAAGATTAATTCCTCACCATGTTTGTGATCGTGTCGGGAGCCTATGCATATAGAAGGATGTCAATTGGACTCATTAATGCACCAACATGTTTTTCAAGGATAATAATAAGCATTTTGTAAGAACTTGATACATCAACACTTGGAGGTGTACTTGGATGGTTGGGAATTGTTTGTTTATATAGGTCATTATATAGTAGACTTGAAAATGATGATGAGGGGAGTGTAGAAGAATCTAGATATGTCTCAATTTTTATATTCATTTTGGAATCTACTAAGGAACATCATTTCAAGAGATGGAAGGCTAGTGGAACTAAACAAGGTGAAGTAATTCAAGCATTTGGATCCTTTGATGAACCTGTCCAAAGTAAGTGTTTTTTGGGACACACTAGATATTACAAAAACATCTAAAAGTTTACACATGTATAGAAAATACCATGGATATTATTTTGAAAAAGGACATGGGATTCAAGTGGATAATTTAATGTCAAGCAATTGTTCAAACATGAAATGATAATATTTTCCATATGAATATATTGGTGTTCCCTAATAGAAACAAAAATTTCCATTTCCATGTGGACTCTTCAGGGATTGTGATTGGAGTTGAATCATCATAGCTAAGGTATAAGGATGTGTACCATCTAATTTTTGTTTTCCAATAGATAAGAGTTACACCATAATGGAGCGAGTGCTTATATGTATGCTTTATGAATTACAAAAGGTTTTGCATTCCTTTCTTGTGAATAAGTTCCATTTTTATGTAGACCATAAAGCTTTGAAGTATATCTTGAATATGGTGATGTTTCTAGGATGGATAAGCATGTGGCTCATGTTATTCAATTGAAATATTTTCATAATCTTTTTAAGAGAATAAATTCCCTATGGAACTAAACCATAGGACTTGCATAGAAAACTATGAGCAAGAGAAAGAAGGTGGAGGGGGTTTCTTTTTGTGATTATATTTTGTGTATATGGATATCCTAGTCAATATATAGAGAATGTGCTCCTTTTAAAATAGAATGGATAAATCCCAAGGGGTTAGCTCAACTAGTCATCACCAATGTTGTTGGGAATTTTGTCATTTTTTTCCCAATAGGTGCCTCATTCAAATCCCCCTAGGTGGGGCACACTAACATGCACTGACATGTTTACTAGGGATGTCATCCACGAATGTGGGGAAGAATCCCTTGGGTTTCAATGTGAGTTTTTTCTTGGAAAATAACATAATGGATGAGCACCAAAAGGAATGTCTATAATACATAAGAGAATTTTAGTTAATATAACAACAAGATTCAATCTTCTTGTAGGTGTCTCGTGTAGGATTGGAATAAATAGAATTTTGAAAATATGCATCCCATTATAAGACATTAAAAATTCAAAGATTGAAGCATATTTTGGAATCATGGGAGGACACTTCTCTAATACAAGGATAACAAGCAAGATTTTTTGTTTAGGGCTATGGTGGCTAAGAAATTTCAAGGGCCATTTCACATTCATGAGGAAATGTGAGAAGTATCAGAAAGTATCTCACAAGTGATAGGTGCAATATTTTCATCCATTTACCCCATCTTGAAGATGCAACATTTCGAGCATTGGGGACTATACTACAATGGTCCATTCTGGACCATGAAAATGATGTAATCTAAGCATATCATTGTGGAAATCAACATCCATAAGGACACAACAATGGTGATAGCAATTTTTCTATTTGAACTTTTGTTTTATAGGTTTATATGTTTGACTCATATCACATTGAATAATGGGGTGCATTTTCCAATGAATTTTATTAAGGATTTGTTAAATATTTTCAACATTATGCATCATAAGATAAGTCCATATTATGTGGGGTGAATAGGTATGAAGCTGAGAGAATGAATAAGGTATTGGTTGGGGCATTAACACATATTTAAGATTTGAGCAGGAGGTATTGGATGAACAAGCTTCATTTTATAATCCTATGGGCTTACTGAATAGCATGGAAGAAATCATCTTCACTATAATAACCATACTTTTCAAGTTGACTCCAAGTTGTATGGATTATCCTAAACTATTGAGATTTTTTGGCTAACCTTTTCTATTCTCCTCCATTGGCATGATTGTGATTTTAATTACATTGTCCTTCAACGCGATTGTGTCTTGTATTAGATTTGAACTAGACTCTAGTTTCTCCAATGGGATTGGCTATTGTGTTGTGGTATTCTAGATCGAGAGTGTGTGAAGTCTTGTTTCTTCAATGTGATTGTCACCTATGCTGAAAATTTGAATGTTTCTAAGTATGCTTCTTCTTTGCCAATGACAAAATTTGATTCACTACCACTATTTGTAGCATTGATCTTTCATCTAGTTTTTCCTTTTGCTAGTCAATTTCTCCATATGTGTCTTTTCAAAAAGTGGCATCTCAATTATAAGTACTCATGTGCTTATTAGAAGACATACCTTATATGGACCTTGATTCCAACAAGCTACTTAAATTTTTAAACCATCAATTTGATATGCAGGTAAAAAATTTGCCCATATCTATATATTTATATATAATATATTTACATAATAGGTTATATCCAAGATAAGTAACAAGTTGTAGTGCTCATCACATTCATAGTGGGTGATAGGT
>ML801585.1:57123-67320 GCA_009831015.1 Picea engelmannii
ACTACATGGAAAATGTTTGGTCGAGTGCAAACCATCACATACATTAGAATACCAACAACAATTGCATAGGGAACATGTGCCATGTCCTCTATCTCTTTCTGTGTCTTTGGACATTGTTCAGCAGTAAGCCTTACTCCCATTGGAATTGGCACCCTCACCATTTTGCAATCCTGCATGTTGAATAATTTCATAATTGTTTCAATATACTTCATCTGATTCAACCAGATCTTTCTAGCAGCTCGATCTCTCTTAATATCCATTCCAATAATGAAGTTAGCTACACCGAGATCCTTCATGTCAAACTTGGAGGATAGCTGCTTCTTCACCTCCTTTATTGCATCCATGATGTTTCTAATCAACAACATGTCATCGACATACAAAGCTACATATATGAAATTCCCACCTTCTTCCTTGGAATATATGGAGTGATCAACTTTGCTTCTCACAAATCCCAAACTCAGGATGTATGTGCCAAACGTTTGGTACCACATCCTTGGCGATGCTTTTACACCATAAAGGGATATTTTTATTTTTCACACCAACTATTACTTCCCCTTTACTACAAATCCTTCAGGATGTTTCATGTATATTTATTCTTCTAGGTCCCCATGTAGGAACGTTGCATTCACATCCATATGTTATATCTCCAGATTGAATGTTGCAGCCAAAGACATTAGTACTCTAATGGAAGTTAGTTTTGCAACATGGGAAAAAATATCACCATAGCCAACTCCCTCAACTTGGGAATATCCTTCCACTACCAGTTGATCTTTGGACTTCTCAAATTTTCCTACGACATTCATATTCTTCTTGAATACCCACTTGCTCCCGATGATATTTCTTCCACTAGGTAACTTGACTAAATCCCATGTATCATTCTTATACAAGGATTCCATCTCTTCGACCATGGTGTCCTTCCATACTTTACCCTATGTTGATTTTACTGCCTCACCGACCAACTTGAGCTCATCGTCGATGGCAATTAAAACGAATGTGGAACGGAAGTTGGGTGGACTATACCTTTCAACCATTTTTCTTATTCTTTCTAACCTCCTTACAACCAGAGTCATTTTTTCCACCTCTTTCTTAGATTCATTCAACTCATCTAAATCATCTTATTCATTCCTCAGTTCAAACTACACTGTATCAAGATTATTCTCAGTCTGAACAACTTCTTCAGGCTCGGATTTACCTCAAATTTCTCTGAAGAACACATCTCAATTGTACATTGTTCTCCTTGATGCAAGATACCATAGCTTATATCCTTTCATCCCTTCTTTGCATCCAATGAAAATAAATTTGACTAACTTCTTATCCAACTTTCTCCTCCTTTCCTTGGGAGCATGCAAAAATGCATCAGAACCAAATACTTTGATATGTGTCACCGAATAATTCTTACCATACCATACCTCATTTTGAGTCTTGTCAACTAGCACTGACGAGGGACACATATTCACCAGATATCTTACAGCTTCGACTGCCTCCGCCCAGAATTCTTGTGTGATCCCATCACCATTGAGCATGATCCTTGCCTTATCCATCAAAATTATGTTCATTCTCTCATCAACTCCATTTTGTTTTGGGGTATGGTGTGGTATTTTTGCGTGATATTCCACACTGCTTACAGAACTGATCAATTTCATTTCCATAGAATTCACCGCTATTGTCAGTCCTTGACACTTTAATCCTGTTCTTTGTATGGTTTTCCACAAGAGATTTAAACTCCTTAAATCTCTCGAAAACCTGTGATTTCTTCCTCAAGAAATATATCCATGTCTTCCTGGAAAAACCATCTATGAAGGAGACATAATATAGGGATCCACCAAGTGAAGGAACTGCAACCGAGCCAAACACATCACTATGCACTAGTTCTATAATCCCATTTTTCGTTGTCACTCCAAATGGGAACCTCACCCGACTTTTTTTCCCATATATGCAATGTTCAAAAAATTCAACTTCTAAACCACATTCAGTAAAACCTTCGGCCATACCTTTTATTTTCATAACTCGAAGTCATTTTTCTCCAATGTGTCCCATCCTCTTGTGCCATAACCTGGTTGGCTCGAGTTCATCATGTATTGTCGGGTCAATTTGAATTGACTTGGCTCGATTCAAGTCGAGTTGTGTCAGTATTGATTCGAGTCGAGTCGCAGTCGATTTGATTTCAGGAACAACGATGTTGTTTCATCCAGTCGATTCGACATTCCCTAACAGCTTGTACAGGTTGCCAATACAAACTCCTTTCATTAAGACCATCTCACCTCTGACCATATTACACTAATCCTTATGAAATAGAGTATGCACACCTGCACCAGTCATCTTTCTGACAGATACTAGGTTTCTTTCCAAACCCAGAATGTGTAGCACACCTGGAAGGGTTCTTTTTCTCCCATCCTGCAATGTCAGTCAGACTCTTTCCCATCCAAAAATTCTTGTTGTCGAGTCATCCCCCAATAACACATCACCCCCATCATATTTTTCATATTCACTAAACCATTATTTATGTGGTGTCATGTGATAGGATTCTCTTGATTTAATCAACCAAACATCTTAATCTGACTATGTACTGGTCAACGCCAGGTACAGATCACCTCCATTTTTTGAGGTCATCTTTCTCTCAGTCGAATGCTTCTCGTCATATCCAATATTGAATTTTGTTTCCTTCAACTTACACTAATTTTTATAATGCCCAACTTTATCGCATTTCCATCATCTTCATGTCGACTAAACCGGGGATTTAGATCTACCCTTTGACTTGAATTTTCTACCAGAGAATATTCCTTTATATTTGTCTATCGGTCGACCTCTCACTACCATAGAATCTTTGGTCAATCCTTCCATGTTCATTCTTCTCATTTCTTCAAACAACAGAGAATAAACCACGTCTTCTAGAGCTAGTGTGGTTGTATTAATCCCAATATCCATGACTAAGCTATCCAAGGAGTCTGGAAAAGAACATATTAGGCTGATACATTTCTCCTCATCAGTGATATTTATATCCATAGATGATAACTGGATTAACATGATGTTAAATGCATTTAAATTATCATTCACCAAACTTCCATCACTCATCCTCAGAAGATACAGTTTCTTTCTGAGAAACAACTTATTTACCTGATATTTTGACTCGTATAAGCTTCCCATATTATACCATAGTTTCTTTGCCGAATATTCACCCGAGACATTCAATAGCACTGAATCTGCAAGACAAATCTGTATCGTACTTCTTACTTTTATTTCGAGTTTCTCCCATTCCTCCGTCGACATGCATGTCGGTTGGGTACCTGGACAGACCGTTGTCCATTATTCTCGATCCACAAGAAGATCTTCCATTTTAAGCTTCCAAAGCTCAAAGTTATGGCCATTGAATATTTCTATCTCTATTATGGAACTACTCGCCATTCTTTACCGTGATATTTAAAACAATTTATGACTTACGACTCTAATTGTACCTAGGGTTTAGTTCTCAGATTCAAGATTGGAAAATCAAGATCTGATATACTCGCCAAAGCATTATATCACTCTAACAACTCACTTGTCATGGCAGAACTAAGCTCTGATACGACATGTCAGGAAATGTAGGACACTTCCACACTTATCCTAGCAGAAGAGAAGAAAAATTTAATCAAGAAAGCAAATGACACAAGCAATCACACAGCACCGAGATTTTAACCTATAAACCCTTAACTAGGAAAACTAGCATTCTTTTGAGTGTTCTTCTCTCTTTTTGTCTTATTCATTCAGAATAAAATGTTACATGTCTAACCTTGGTCTGCACCTAAGAAAAAATCAACACCATACCCTCTTTCATAGGAAAGAACAAACTTGTAGCCAAATCGGCTTACATATGCATGACTAGCAACCTACACTAACAAATGCATTAACCTGCAAAAGTGAATTCTATGATCACCTTACAATGACAGGATTTACAACCTTACAACATGCCTCTTTATAGGATTTACAACAGGAAAAACCCTAAATATTGGCACCCAAAAATGGTTATAGATCCATGCATATCATTGGCCACAAATCCTGCAAATCTTGGGATTCTGTTACAGTCAACTCCAAGTCGGGTTAACCAATCAATTACCAGTTGGCCTTCATTTGGTCTCTAGTCGATCGTCTCATGCACGCACTTCGACCTCTTGTTGGTTGACTTGTTATATATATCTTTGACTTCTACTTTACCCAATCGACTTCCTCGACCTTCAAGTTGTTGTCAATCTACCTCGACTTCGACCGCCAGTCGATTCACCTCCACTAGACTTTCACTGCAAATAATATAACAACCCAACAAAATGCTCCTACATCACACTCCCAGGGTTAAAAAATTTCACGATCTCTTGTTCATGTGTCTTCAATTGCTCCACTCCTCTTTGATCCCACTGTTGATACTATCCACATGATCTGCTGCATGATTTTTTAAATGTGATCCCCCATCTTCCAGGATACCAAAATTTATTTTGTTGTTGCTTACTTAATTTGTTTATATATTGTCTTATGCATGTTTGAAATTTTCCAGTATCCCATATTTTACCTTTTTTCTTTCCATTCACCCTGTTGATATAATATCTCTCATCCAACTACAATTTTTGGTTGCTTTCCTGCTCATCCCATGGTATCTCCATCTGGACTTATTCATCATCAACTTCCACAATTCATCATATTCAATATCCAGCTCTGACTCTTTTTGGTCCATGGTATTGCTAAAAAATTGTTGTTTCACTTCTGTAGACATAATGTGTATGGATATTTTTTCCATCTCCTCATATTTCTCCTCTATCCAACTTGATACAAAAATAAACTCTTTGTTGTCTTCATCTTCTTTGGCGTCCTTAGGTCCATGGGAATACACTTCCAAGTCTTCAAATTTTCTTAGGATATGTCTTGCATTCAACATATTGCTCCACTCTTCTACATACACTTCTCTAGAAGTGTTTGAGACATTCGGTTGTCTCATCCAAATTCATTGATTCTTCATGTAAGACTGGCTGCTTTTAGAACTCTCACGCTTACTTGCATCTGCACAAGAAAAAAATATATTATTGGAAACAATTTTCATTTCCAATTCTCGAATCTTATCATCAGTCAAGTGAATGATTGCTAACACCCCATATTTGTCTTCATTGTATAGCCAGTCTATTGATTCCTCTAGTACATGATTTCTTTCTTGAATTTATGAGTTATCTTTAGAAATCTCTTGGTTACCTTCATCCTCCTTATTTCCTCTCAAGACAATATTTTGTTATGCACCTTCTTTTTGTGTATGCAAAAAAATCCCATCTTCACAAGACAACTCTATGTCTTCACCTTCATAACCCTCACTTACAATGTTGTAACTAAGAATTATTGGATGCTCTATGTCTACAACTATTATGCAGTCTCTTTCTCCTTTAGGATTCTCTAGCCATTCTTCCAACAACCTTAGTTCTTCCTCGTAATCCATCAACATTGTACCTAAATGTTGTTCTTCAACTTATTTACCTTCAAGGTTGTCATCATGAACCATATTTGTATGGTTCACTGTTATGACAAATTATTTCCCCTATCTCTCAAACTCTACACAACTTGGATGAAAATGATCCTGATCTTGATCCTGACCACCTTCATGAGACAATGTTGTCTCTTCCTCCTTAACAGACTCTTGGCTCTGCTTACTGGAAAGAACACACCAATAATTAGTTTTAATACCATAAGACCCTATGGTCTCATTTGTTTCCTTTGACATCATCCTCACATGTTGATATCAAATTTCTTGATAGTCCATGAGACTTTCAATGGATCTCTCTTCAAAATCTCCATCATCTTCCTCTCCAAGGAATGATCCCTTCTCTAGTTCACAGAAGTGGACTTATTTTTTTGTCACTATCCTCTATCTAAAATCATCTCCTGTGAGTTTCTCTTCCTTTATGCAAGAACTCAATATGTGCCTCCTCTTCTTCTTTAACTTTTCCTCTATCCTAAGAAAAACATTCATCATGTGTATCAATTTATTCATAACAAAATGCACATTAGGCCACTTGACCTTTTTCCTCAAATTCTAACCTCATCTCTGGTCTTCACCTTCACTTTCTTCTAACAACTCCATAATTATATTCAATATTTCCTTTAACTCAACTAGTTCTCTGTCAATTTCCTCTTAACTCATCTTCTTTCTACCAACTTCTTTGGCATCCTCTTTCTGATGGTTGTGACTTCTTCTCGAACCTTTTTCCTAATTACCAGTAGTCATCTCTATTGAATGGTGTTTTCATTGATGTCAAAGTCAATTATTGGTAATCAACATGAAGAAGCCTATGGGTTCACTTGAAGGAGTCTTCAAAGTGGTCCCCTTATGGTGTATCTTTAAGCATGGACCTCACATCAAGACTTTTTGAATAATCCCACAAGAATTACTAGAGGTGTGTTCAAGAATCCCCTATAGTCATGTGAAGAAGCCTACAAATGTCTAAGATCAAGATTCTAAGATGGAGATTGTTGAAAGTATTATTTGTGGTCAATTTGGATACCCTATATTTGAGGGAATTTTTTCCCTACATAAATAACTCAAATGGAAGCACAAGTTACATTCTTGGAAATATTATTCTGACACCTTTCCAATGGTATATGGAAATCCCTCTAACTCTCTAGGAATGAGGAGATATGAATTTTTCCGTCCAACAACCTTGCCATAAAATTGAGGTCGTCTCAATTGAGTTTTGGGGAGATAATTACTATAAATACACGAAAGAATTTCACATTTTTTGAGAAACGAAGAAAGATATCAAGTATAATATGTGCACAAGGTGTTTAGGGTGTATTCTGGTGTACAAGAGAAGTCTAAGGGATTCTCTTAAGGTATTTCTTATTATCAAGGTATGTTATAAGGTTGTGATTCTATTGTATGATTTTCTATGAAGTTGTAATGTTGTCATGAGTTTGTTGGGGTTTATATGTGGACCCATGTGGACCTAGGATCTCTATGTGGACCCAATTTCTGAGGCTCATATTTTGGATATTTTGGCACATGATTTGAGGCATATACTTGGAGATCTTGGCATAGGTTTTTATGTGTTTGTTGGGTTTTATATGTGGACCCATATGGACCTAGGATCTCTATGTGGACCCATTTTTATGATGATGATGTATCAATGATAGTGACAGATACAGTGACAATGACAATGAAAATGATAGGTTGATTCTTTTACAGACATATTTGAGGGTGGAAGGAAGGGGAAAGGAAAGGGGGTTAGAGCCTCATTCCAATTGGAACTAGAGAATATAGGGATTTGTATCTTCCTTTAGGTTGGTGCCTATAAATAAGGGGGTTGGTGCCTCCTTCTAGTTGGAGCTATAGAATATTGGAAGTTGTAGCTTCCCATTAATGTAATATTGTTATTATATAAGAAAAACATTTTGTGGTTTTCTTCCATTTGGATTTCCATGTAAATATGTTGTGCATTGTGTATTTGTAATTATGATATTTATTGTATATTGGGATGCATTTATTTTATTGAAAAGTTAAGTTTTTTAAAAGATTCTAAATTATAATTGATACTAATTCACCCCCTCTCTCAGTATCAACAATCTCGTCTCCTATTGTGAGCTTATCCTTTCCTAGTGTCAGTTGCATCAATATTTCCTATGCAGTAAGTCTCCTCACCTACTACCCAATACGTCATCAAGCTTCTCCTAAACTTGACCTTTTCATATTACTAGTTCTCTCCACTAGAACCTTCTAATCATTCTCTTATCTTCTCTGTCTCTGCACCTACTCACACTCTTATAAGAACTTCTATTATTATCCTTACTTCCATTCCTTAGTTGGAAGTGTTTACAACATCTCTTTTTGCAAGGTTCTTTCTATCACTATCTTCTTCACTTGAGAGCTTCGCTTGCTCCCTCTTCCTCTATCACAACCTATAGTTGTAATAACTTCTACCATTCATTTCTCCTCCTKCTTCCACCTACAAATATAAATATGTTTTACCAGATTTAATTATAAAACATTTGAGTAGTACCTACAATACCTACTCCAAGATATTATCTTCCAAACATCTTCTCCCAATTTTKCTTCCCAGTTGGAATGGCCTCAATTCTTCAATCCTCAAAGTTCCTTTGCTTGAAATTGTTTTCCTTGTATTTGTATCCTACAGAACTCCAAAGAGAGATACTACACTCTGATACCACTTGATGATGACCTCCCAACCTAAAAGMAAAATATGTAGAGTATGGATTACTCTGCTGGAAGATCCATCACTCGAGATGTTATCTAACTCTTCAAAACAGCCTAAGGTGCTTCAATAAYAGATTTTTGGACTCTTTGTTATGCAACAATCCATAATTCATCTTTGTGAGAAGAGTACTTACCGTAAGAACATTTTGGATCRACACTAAACTCCTTCATGGATTCCTGAGCACTTAACCCATATTGATGGGCTTTAATCCCTTGGCACTAAGCCCATTTTCCCACAAGATCAAGTGTTATAACCTTGTTCCAAACTCCATTCTCCAACTCCTTCATCAGTGGCAYTCATTCCTTTAAGAATAGAACCAAACTCTATGACCTTGGTTGTAACCCAAAGGAGTTTTACCTTTTCCTTGAGTGGTATTTCTCTTTAGTCTTGTCGGGGATCTCCATAAAACCTTGTGCCAAATATGAGTGCTAGGGAATTTTCGGACTCCCTCTTATCGGGGTGTCATCATCAGACTCCAATAATGTGAGTCACTCCAAGAAATTAGGCTCCTATGAAAACAAACTTAGATAAAACAAGATACACTCCCACATTTCAGACTTTAACTTGTCGAATTGTTTTGAAGTACCTTCACTTCAATGGATTTGGCTCCAACAATCTCACTCCAATAGTTCAGATCCAACCAAACACCGTCACATGTCCACTTCTAGATCTGTTGATCTAGTTTCTTTGAATATATCCTCTCCATTGGTTTGATAAGGCTATACATTTTCCTATCATACTATCGTCTCCTCTGAATACTAACCTCCATTGTCGATCTCTTGTAATCAACAGTCACAATTCATTGGCCTTTAATCGACTATGATCATGGTCTCGATGGTCAAATTCCACGTTTTCTTTACAGATCCATTGATCTAACTCACTCATATTATATCTTCATCATCAATTAGAATAAGCCTCCACTCCAGATTTGATCTCAGTCGTACAATTAAACACAAATAAAACATGGGCCGATATATCAATGACCATGATTAACTCCTTATATCGATCAAATTTTCATTGTTCCTTGATGCTCGTGGAGGGATTCTAACTCTGTTCCTCAACCTTCACATGATATAAAACTCAACTCTGTCCTTTCATGATTTCAAACGATGTAATGCAACTATGGAAAAGCCCGATCTAGACTTCAATCACTCACTATATCATTCAATGATCCATAGGTACATTATGGTATCAGAGCTAGGGAAACCCACTCCCTTATTAATTTCAAAGACCTCTAAGGCCTAATAAAAAAGGTTTATTTTGGAGGGAAAATGCTCCTACATCACAATTTTTTGCACAATTGTTTCTAAAAGATAAATGTTTTATCTTGTATTTGTTGCATTATGAGCTTATTTGTTGTGCATTAAATATTTAAATGAGAATGATGTATATGTTGTTTTAATAATCTATTTACTGCATTCATGTGTAATTTTAGCATGTTGTAGATGCATCTAATTTATGGTAATAGAGAACAATTAAATATGTTTGTAATGCGCAGTTGATAAGCTATAGGAAATCAATTAGTTAGTAGAAATTTGTATTTTATGAGTTTTCCGCATGCAATGGACCTCAACTGGGTTGGGGAATGTTACATTATGGTATCAGAGCTTCTGGTTTAAACGTCGATCTTGTATGGGCCAAGAACCAGAGTGAATTGGAAAATTCACTATTGTGGATTTCAATCTGTACGAATTTGGGGAAAAACAGAAAAATCGGAGTGAAATCCCCAAATTCATGAGAAAATTCTAGATGTATTTGCCTCATATCCATATAAGAGAGGTTTAATGGAATCAATCTGTAGAATTGCAGAGTTGAATTCGATCTGCAAGGTACAAAATTCGCATTTTAATGGTCGTTTTAGCGCTGGGAAGAGTTCAATGAATCTACGACCGAGATCATGTTTGATATTGAGATCAATGGCCTAGATTAGTTTTGATAAATTTAAAATTTTATTAAGGCTTTAACCTTTTATAAGGTTAAG
>ML801585.1:92137-116591 GCA_009831015.1 Picea engelmannii
ACATAGTGCAACTAACGTGACATTCAAAAAAACCTACAAAGTTGGAATCAAATCAACCATCAAAATTAAAAGTGGATTTAAATGCTTTAATTGGGATTAAAATGTCCAGGTCTCAATGTCCACTGATTTAAATGCTTTAATTGTATTTAAAATGGCCAGGTGTAGGATACTGGATTCCATTACAAAAATGTTTCCCCTCAAACAACATTCGTGAGTCATTGATAACCCACGCAAAATACTTCAACGAAAATAATTGTGAAAATTGAAAATATATAATGACATGAAACGTTTTGAATTTTTTATTAAAAATACATTAGTTATTAGGGTTAAGCCAATTTAAATTTAAAATATTTTCATTTTATTAGATTTATTAATTAGTTTGCATGTTTTGCATACTCTCCATCTTATCAGATTCATTAATTAGTTTTCATGCTATTATTGTTGCATACTCTCTATAATTTCATAAATAGTTCAACATTCATAGTAATTATATGAGCTTTTTTCCTAAATTATTTTATTTTAGTAAAAATAAAATGAGTAGTTATATTAGATTAACCACTAATTATTTATTAAGGTTATGATATTTATTTGATTATATTTATTATATCAATAAATAAATAAATATGAATATTAATTACTAATATATTATTAAATCCATAAATAAAAACTGGATATTAATTACAATTATATTATTACATTATATTATGAAAAATTAATATTAATATTAATTACATTTGCCATAGTTATATTAGATTAACCATTAATTATTTATTAGGGTTATTGTAATTATTTGATTATATTTATTATATAAATAAATAAACAAGAGAATATAGATATTAATTACTAATATATTATTATTATATCAATAAATAAAAAAGAGAATATGAATATTAATTACTAATATATTATTACATTATATTAAAAAAGACAATATCAATATTAATTATGTCTATTGTATAGAGAAAAACACATTACTATATAAGAAAAGAAGTTACATTTATTATTTGATTACTTAATACAAAAGATATTAATATTTGATTACATTTATTATGTAAAAAAACATATTATTATATCAAAATACATTAGTTATTAGGGTTATATTAATTAAGGTTATCTTAATTATTTGATTACATTTATTATATCAATAGATAAAAAAGAGAATATGGATATTAATTACTAATATATTATTACATTATATTAAAAAAGACAATATCAATATTAATTATGTCTATTGTATAGAAAAAAACACATTACTATATAAGAAAAGAAGTTACATTTATTATTTGATTACAAAAGACATTAATATTTGATTACTAAAAAAACACATTATTATATCAAAAGACAAAAGGCATTAATACATAATATCAAGAAAAATATAGTATTATATAAGAAAAATAAAACATATAATTATTTTATTAATATTTGTGTTTTCCTCACAATTGTAATTTATAAATGCATACTCTAAGTTTATATATGCTTATTTCGAAGGGATAAATTTTATAGTTTAAGATCATATGATATCAATGTCCTTAGAACAAGTATGATTCTAAGTTTCATTCTATGTAATATATCACATCAGTTCAAACTTTCTATATTTTTCACAAAGAAAACACTTAGATTTAAAAAAAAAAACACTTCACCAAAACTTCATTTTCGCAATTTGTCGAACACAAACCAACCTTGTCATGCAATGAACATTCCCTCAACGTTGTAATCTGACAAACAACACCATACATTACAACGTGAAGAACATAGTAATGTTGCATTATGTCGAACATAGTAATGACAGACAGTGACGTAATGAGACGAACATATATATATATATATATATATATATATATATATATATGTCATTGCAAACATAGTAATGTCGCAATGTGACAAACATAGCCCTGTCATCGCAATGGGATGAACATAAATGGATATCAAAATATGTCTAATGTAGTAACGTTGAAATGTGATGAACATACACACACGTTGCAATGTGATGAACCTAACCTTGTTGCAATATGATTAAGATAGTCTTGTCATGGCAATGTGCTGAACATATCTGTGTCATTGCAAACATAGTAATGTGATAATGTGAAAAACATATACAGACGTCACAATGTGATGGTGAACATAGCCCTTTCATCACAGTGTGACGAACAAAAATGGATGTCATAATGTGATAAACATAATAACGTCAGGATGTGACAAACATATATGGACGTCGCAATGTGAAGAACATAGTCTTGTCATCGCAATGTGATGAACCTAGCCATGTCATTGCGCAATGTGCCAAACATTTTAAAACGTCGCAATGTGATGAATATAAGGCCTTGTCACAATGTAATGTGCAAAACCCATTGTCGCAATGTGACAAACATAACCCTACATTGCAATGAAATGAACATTTGCTAATGTCGCAATGTGATGAACATAACCCACTTTGATATGTGATGTTCATGCTCATACCTCATTATGTTACAAAACTCTTTCTTTTGTGACAATGCGACGAACTTTCTGACGTCGCAATGATATGCACATAGACTCGTCATCACTATATGACAAACTGTAGCACCATGGTGTGATATATGTGCATATTCTGACGTCACAATGTGACAAACATTTCCAAACGTCTCAATCTGATGAACATAACCCCTTGTTTCTATGTGATGCAGAGAACCTAATGTCGTAATGTGACGTAGTAATGCCTAACAACGCAATGTGACAAACATTTCCAAATGTCACAATGTGACGAACATAACCCATTGTTACTATCTGATGCATAGAACCTAATGTGACAGGCATAGCCCAACATTACAGTGGCATACATAGCGCAATATTACCTTCATACAATAAGTTATACATCAATGTTTTAATACTTTAATTTATAAATTACATTAATTTTTCAATTATTTAATACATTTAATACTTGTATTTATTATTTTATACATTAATTTATATATTATTTAATTAATACATGAATACTTTAGTACATTAATAATACTTTTTTAATTAACATGTTACATTAATATATCACATTATATATTAATGCATATTAATAATACTTTTTTAATTAACATGTTACATTAATATATCACATTATATATTAATGCATTGATTCTTTATTTTATATATTGCATTAAAGTATTAATTAATTAATACATTAACACTTTAATAAATTAATTTATTTACATATTAATACATTAATTAATAGATCATTAATATATTATTTCATTTATGTAATATCACATTAATGTATTTTTGCATTACTAATATATTACTTTATAATAATTAATTGAGTTATTACTTTATAATAATTAATTTAGTAATAACTCAATTTAATGCATTAATATCATTACTTTATAATAATTAAATGAGTTATTACTTTATAATAATTAATTTAGTAATATCTCAATTCAATGCATTAATGTAATATTTAAATTTAATTCTTAATACATTAATAAAGATAAAATACTAATAATGAATTTATAAATTTAATGTATTAATATTTTTTAATATATTATTAGTTTATTGATATATTTTCAATGTGTTATCTTATTAAGGTAGTAAATTGTGTTAATGCATTAATGATTATTGAATTAATGTATAGATGAATATTGTATTAATGAATTGATACTTTCAAATAAAAATATAATATATTAATGTTCTCTATTTATATAATAATATTATAAAGTAATTTTAATGTATTTTTATTTTTTATTATATTAATAGTTTAATCATATATTATTTAATATTGTATTAATTTATGTATTGATTTCATTAATACATTATATTATATATTAATGTATAAATAATTTAATTTATAAATAATTTAATTTATAAATTACAATAATTAAATCATGTACTTTACATTATATCCATACAATAAGTTATTCATTAATGTTTAAATTAACATTTTATTAATGTATGTATAGTTTAATAATGTATTAATTAATTAATTAATTAATACAATACATTATTAAGATTTTTATTAATTAACTTGTTACATTATAATATATCATATTTGATGATGATGATGATAACGATGATGATGATGATGATGAAATCCCATTAAGATCCAATTGGTCTATACATTAAGATGATAAGTGATTACTTATGATTCTTTAAAATTTTAATACTTTAATTAATCAATACATTAATACTTAAATATATTTACTTATTAATACATTAATTAATATATAAATTAATTACTATATTACTATATTAATTCATTTATGTAAGATCACATTAATCTATTTATACACTATTAATATATTTTTCATGACTAATGTATTACTTTATAATTAATTTAGTAATGCATTTATATTTATTTATTTAAATATACTACTAATGTATTTTTCATTACCAATATATTAGTTTATAATTAATTTAGTGATTTATTTAAATTTTATTAATTTATTTATAATATATTTGATAGAAAAAATGTTTTTCTTTATAAATATATTTACTTTATTAATTAATTAATTATTAATTAATATGTTACATTATTCTTTTATTTTTACTTTAATAATGTTTTTACTTTATTATATTTAGTGTATTATTTTATTTTTGATTAATGTATTTATTAATTATGTAAGAATATATTAATAGTTGTTTTTTAGAGAGGTCGATCGTCAACTATCAACAACCACTTTATAAAAGTGGATTGTTAACTAGCAACAACCACTTTATAAAAGTGGTTGATATACGTCGATCGGCACCATTAGTTTGGAAATGTGAAAAATGGTGCGGATTATAAGTATGGTAATCAATCGTGCAATTTTACACAGAAAACTCTTTTCCATTATTTATTTTTGGAAATAAAGTAATAGCCCACTATTTTATTTCTGTTACCATCGAATTTGTGGCATATTGAATTTTCTTTTTCCGTTGTGTTTCTATCGAATTTTTAATAAAGTGAAATCATTTTAAGTTTTGGTTTTAATGTGTAAATCTTTTTATTATAAACTGGAATGATTTACAATGAAAATTGATAAGTTGGAATGATTTATAATGAAAAAAATAGAAATATCCACTGTTTAAATGTTTTTTAAGTTTACATGATTGTAAAATCAATATGTTTTTTAAATATTCATGATTGTGTTCAATGAATATACATGTTTGGTATATAGTGTCTATGTTAAATAATGTTATATTTAATATATTAAAATTATATATATATATATATATATATATATATATATATATATATATATAAATAGTATTTTTAGTATTATCTTATAAATAGTATTTTTAGTATTTTTTATTATTTAAAAAAAAAATATATTAATTATTTATTTTTTTAAATATATTAGAAAGAAAGATTAAAAAAATATAGAGGAAGAGTGATCTTGTAAATGTGATTTAACTTTATTTGAAAAAACCCTAAAATATCAAGAAGGGATACCAGAAATTTTGATATTGAATTTGCATAAGTTTGTGAATAGTAATGTGTTGTGACATACTATGACATAACTATTTATTTTTTCAAATATATTAGAATGAATGATCTTATAAATGTTATTTAATTTTATTTGAAAAAACAAAACCCTAAAATACTAAAAATTTGATATTAAATTCACATAACTCTATGCTCACACATGTATTGTGACATATTATGATAATATTTTTTTATGACATGGCATTCATGAATATCAAGTTTTTAGGAATGAGACTTTTTTTTTTCCTTTGAAAAAAATATTTATATTCCTGAGAGAAATATACATGTTCATCCCTCAAATAGGAGACCCCTTTAGTGTATTCTTGACTATACCTAACTATACCTTCACGTTTATACATTCAGTTGTATATACCAAAAGTAAAAAAAAGTAAAAAAGATTCAACGAGATTGTCTATACTTCCTATCATTGTTGTTCAAAAAGTTACATCTGTACCGACTATACATTTGACTTTCCTATTTTACATTAACTTACAGAGATTTCAAAAAAATATCCAGGGAAAAAGAGACTTAGAATTGGAATTCCATGGAGTTGGTCTCCTCCCCATATAGGAATCCATAGAGTCTCATGGCACCAAGAGGAAGAGACAATGCCTATTTTGACAACTCATATGCTTTGACATTTTGTTCACAGAGGATGTGGTTGAAAGAGATCCATTTGAAGGAGTTGATGGATGATTTGATATCCAGATGGATGGACTCTAGCCTTACATTTGACACTATAGACTTCTAATAGGCAGAATCTATGACAACCTTGTAATCTCCCATGATTTGTAGCTTCTTCACTTGTTTCATTATTGCAATTTCCAATAGAGTCCTAAGAGGGATATATTCTTCCCTATTATTTGTGTCATTCCTAGGTGCATATCAGATATGAAGATAATGATTATGACTCAAGAACAAGACTATCCCAACTCCACACATTTGCGGGTGGCCCTGGCATGCCCTATCAAAGAATCCCCATGAGACTCTGAAGTCCACCTATGGCATAGATGGTAGCCACGGGCCTTTGACTTTCAAGTCTGACATAAACTCATTGGATAGTCTCAAAATTATACCAGTGGTTACTTCAAGGGGGATGGATAAATCTCTAAAAATACTGGAATTATGATCCCACTATATACTAGAAACCAAGAATCTTGGCATACCTTGGAAGTTTTTAACAACTTTGTCTGCAAGTCAGTCCTTTAAGAAATCTTCCAGGCTGGTCCTGTTCCATTGGGACGTGGGCTTGAGATCATAATACACTATTTTCATGACCTTTTTTGCATAAACAAAGGAAATGGATAAGTGAGAAATGGATTCTTCCTTATTTTTGCACAAGGAACACATATTTGGTCCAGACCACCTGGACTTAATGCCAACATCCAAGGTAAGTAATTTTTTGTTTAAGGTCAACCATAGATTGATCTTATCTTTTATGGGAGCATTTATTTTCCACAAGCATTTCCCCCACCATTTTTTCACATATGACAAAGTCTTCCATCCAAAATTTGTAACCAAGTTTGGCTATGTACTCTCTGGTTTTGGAATTTTTGGACCAACACAATGTATCTAGGTAAGTGCACGAAGTTCGCGGCCGAAAAAGTGGCAAGCCATGCAGCAGGAACGCACACTCGCAAGAACGTGTGTGCATTCTTAGGAACGTGCATGCATTCCTAAACCTTTAGGTTTGGATGTGGAAGAACTTCCACGAGGATTTCCACGTAGGTTTAGTGGAAAGAACACATGTGCTTTCTTAAGAACACGTGCACATTCCTACTAATAAATTTTTTGAAGAGGTCGTGTTCATTATGCATAAAATGCACTTGTGTTTCAACTCTCATTGAGTGAATAAAGGAGATAGAGAGGAAGGATCTTTCCATCGTGTCCAGGTATGTTTGATTTATCTTATTTTTAACCCAATTTAGTCATTTCCAATTTTGTCTTTTGCTTCCAAGAATCCAAATTAAATAAAAATTGTAATTTTGTATTTTAATTAAAAAACCAACCTAATTTAGATGCCATGGATTTTAAATTGCATCATATATAATAAAATGGAACCCCAAGACAATGAAATCCGGTCAGAAGAAAAACAAGAAGATCAAAACCCCAACCCACCACAACCACCCAATGTAAACACTCAAATTGATGAGGGGTTGGCTTTATTAAGAACCCTTGAGGAACAATTAAGGAACACTAGAGAGCCTAGTATAGTCTCCTTGGCCACTTCTTTGGACATCATTGTGAATTCCATTACAAGTGCCCAAGAGAAATTGACCTCTATTTTTTATTACAGGGAAAGAATGTATGAGTACTACATCACTAGTTTGGACAGAAACATCCAAGTCAAAGAACCGAGCATTTCAAAACCACAAATATTGTCTATTTTTAGGGATCCTAGAACTGAAAAAGAGCTACCATTGAACAAAAAATGCATCTCCATTGACTGGTGCATCCATCCCCAGATTAGTCAAAATTGGATGGATATGTGGTATATGGTTTTTAATAAGCCTCCCTACAATAACAGGGAGATATTGTTATATTTTCTGAGAAAATTATGGGCCAAGTTTATTTTGGGTAAGAATGTCAACTAATTTGACATTGGAGACTTACAGGGGGTGGGTATAGGGTCTTCATAGGACCGAGAGCATGCCAAGCATGACCCCGTGTTATGTCTTCATCCCCCAAGTGAAGGCCTGATCACCCCCTACCCAACATCCTCCTATTGCAAAGAGCTTGCAACAGGTAAAGCTAGCCATTTCATCATTGACTTGTAGCCTAGTGCAACATAGTAGATTTGTTGCACTATCTAGGTAGGAGGTGTCGACTAGTGACATTGATAGAGGGGTTGGAGTTTCAACATGCACGACAAATTGCGGTGAGGAGAGAGCACATGGACATAGCATCCGTCCATGTGAACCTGACAGATGCTCAAGCTACGAGAAGACATTCTATGGGCCTATAGAGCCCATTGGATAACATATGTTCATGGAGGAGGTTAGTATCGTAACCCTCTTTATGTTCTTCATCGTATATATTTATTTTGTATTATGTGTATTTATATCGATATTTTATTGTATGTTGTTTTGTAGTTGTTACATCCTAGCAGTAGAACATCTATGTCGATGGATACATCAGTGCCTAGCCCCATCATTGATGTGGCAGTAGAGGTATCATATTCATTGGGTGCACCCCACACACAAGTATGTGTCACATATGATAAATTCACCATAGTCGTTTCTTTATTTTATGGCATCCACAAATATTTAATGTTCTCGTGTTTCTACTGGATTTGGGACTAGGCGATGTTAGGGAATGTCCATCTAGGATGGACAAGTCACCTGCATCATAGGTATCATGTGTAGAGTTAAATATCGTATAATTCTCAAATTGTTTGTGTTTATGTTTTTTAATTTTACTAGTTGGTACTAATAGTTCAATTTTGTTAATATGTATGCAGGTTGTGGATATTTTTTCTAGCTATAGTAATATTGCATTCCCTGAGCACCTGGGAATTGCTTCTAGGTTACCTTTCTCCAAGCCTAGGGAATTGCAATCACTTGTATAGCCTGTGGTGGTCCATCATGGCCCACCCTCAGCATTTCCATCTTCCCCATCGACCCATACTACCACAATAGAGGTTATCTCGGAGTAGGTTGTACAACCTAGTGCTCCATTTTCCAGTGAATATCCATCGAGGCCTGAGATATTCACGGTGATATAATGCATTGATGATATTTTTTTTATGTTTCATGAATTTGATTTTATGCATATTTGTTTAATTTTCTTGACTTTATCCTTGTAACTGATGTAGGGTGTTATCGCGGAGAGACCGGGGTCGCAGAGGAGGGTAACACCCTCATGATTGTCAATAACATATGCAGTGAGTTGTCTTAGGTTAAATTACAAAGTATCATTTTGTATGTTTATTAATTCATTGAGGAAAAAAAATTATAACAATGTTTATTCTTTGTGTAGTCTCCAGAGCGTCGAAGCATACCCAACCCTAGAACCTCTTGAGGTGCTTCCTTGAGCAAGAGAAGAAAGATTGATTTCCAAGATGCTCCTGAGGGATGCGAGGGTGGTAGTTGTCAATGATTGACCAACTACTACCATTTTGTATCTATGCCACTATATGGATGTTTTTTATGTTAGGGCACTTGGTGTTGCTTTGTATATTGAGCACGAGTTGTCATTTTATAAAAAATGAACAATTTAGACGATTTTGAATATATATATACATTTCATGGCACGTTTTTTATGAATCTCATTGTTTCTGCATTTTATGTTGATGAATATATGAATTTCAAAGTGTTTGAATTCCAAAGTGTATGAATTTTATGTGTATTGATCCCTTGAATTTTTTCTAAAGTGATTATAAATACTTGCATTACGCATTAAGGAATATCTTATGGTGGAAAACATTGCTAAGTGCTAAATCCATAAGAAATTAATGGTTCTCAAGTAGCATTGCTTGCTAATCAACCATGTATCTCTACATCATCGATAGATTATTCCTTCTGAATTATTTGCATGAATGTTGTGGATATCCATATTCTAACTCACAACCAACAACGCATGGACTACCTCTTGAATTATCTCCTTCTAAATCCAATGACTATTCACACTCAAATAGTGGTTACTTGAAAATATTTTGACCTAAAAAATGGCATATTACAATAATTTATTATAGAAATAAATTTTATCATTTATCTTCTACATAATTGTAAATCACTGAACAATATTAGCAAAATGTTATTGTTGGGTCACATATTTGTCCATATTTTCATCATAAAATGACATATAATTCCTTTTATGCTTTAATGGTTAATAATGATTATTATTCCTTCATTTTTAATGAATTAATGACTATTATGCATGGTTTTTCTAATGACAGTTTGATGAGTGATTTTATGTATCAATATTTGCAGCAGTCAAGGTTCCAACCTCCAAATGACATGTGTGAGTTCCAACTCGTGGTTAACCGTTTTCAATGAAAAACGTGGCAGATAAGGAGAGACGAATTTGCGTGGAATATTGTGAGCAGATGAGGATGAATCTCGAAAATACGAGACATGGGTTTTGTTCAGAATGGGCCCAATTGATTTCATTGTGGGGCATTTTCCAATTGGAGCTATAGTTTGAGAGAAATCACTGGTTCTTTAAAAGGGTATTTTCCAGATTTACAGTTGCGGTCGATTCTCTAAACTTAGCAATTTGTTTGAGAAACCCAGGGATTTGGGGATTTGATTTGTATAAATAAGACCTCTTCAATCAAGAGAGAGGCATTCATGAAATTATATAGAATTTATTTGTAAGAAAGAGCTGAACTTATGTAATTTCTGAGTTTTCTTCAATAATACAAAGGAGTTGATGGATCTGAAATTATGTGCAACTTTCTCTTAATATTGTAAGTCTTTTGGCCACACATGCTAGGTGAGGTAGGGCCCCCTCAATCTGGTATGTGTTGGTCTTATTCATTTACTTATATTTTTCTTTTCATTGTCTTAATTTATCTTGGTTTATGATTAGTTGATCACTGCTTACAGTTGTGTGTTGTTTATTAGATTTCTCTTACAGTAAGATTCAATTCATGTTGTTGTTACTTCATTTTGTTAATACTCATTTAATTTATGTAAGAGTGTGGTAGTGGTTTTATTTCAGCGGAGTGTATTTTCAAGCAAGAGTGGATTTGATTGATTTTAAGTTATGTGTTTTATTTTATTAAATAGATAATAGTGTTAGTTCGAATTTTTTTCTTACATATATTGTGCACGGTAACTTTGAAATAAAAGACTTCCTCAGGTTGACAATTGAATAGTTGGGCAAATACTACAATGCAATTAATTCAACATTAGTTCAGCCCAATGTAGCGAATGTTGTTCCTTTGAGTGTAGTTGTTGTTCATTTGAAAGGAACAATTGTCATTCCTTTCGCACAATTGTTGTTCCTTTGAGTGTAGTTGTTGTTCATTTGAAAGGAACAGTTGTCATTCCTTTCGCACGACTTTTGTTCCTTTGGGGGTAGTTGCTATTCATTTGAAAGGAACAGTTGTTGTTCCCTTTACGATTGTTGTTCCTTTATAGGTGTTGCATATTTGGAGGTTGGGTATTGAAAACGGAAGGTAAGAACCTATGTAGGCAACAAGTAAAATGATTGTGCCAGCACCTACCTTTGGATGATGCATAGAGGTTGATTTTAGGACATATTTAGAGCCCAACAGTTATGTCAAATTAACCTCCATAACTAGTACTATTATTACTCAATTACGAAGACGACATAAGCTAAAATTCAAGTATGCAAGTAGAGAATATTTGGACAACCCAAACACTTCATATATATTTAGAATATCAAGTACATGCACCTACCAATATCTTATCAAGGGTTGTTAGAAGTCGGGGTTGTTAGAAGCCGGGCTCTTCAAACCCTATCTATGGAAACCATAAGATAACATTAGCCAATAGCTGACTCCATTAGAGTTCATCAACAAGTTATCATACACAATGGTAAGTCCTTTTTGGAACCTACATTTTTATCTCACGCTTGTGCAAGATCAACTCCCTCTATCTTCTCGATAACAAGCACATTAGGTAGTACTAGGGTTTTAAAATGCCACAAAACCCTAGCTTCTTCTCTTACTAGAGCTACATGATAAAAGTATTTCTTTTCTTCTATAAGTATAAGTCCTAGTATTCCTAGTGTCCTTAGGAGAAAACCTTGACCCTAGTCTTCCCTTGACATTCCTTTGAGAAGCCTAGTTGTTATTTTCTTAGTTGATTCAATCCATAATTAGACCATTTTCTTGGTCACACACATTATTCCCCTCTTTTTATGCATGAGATATATAAAATCATTTGATTTGTGTAACCCTTCATAAATTCCAAAAAGACAAATCAATGACTCACTAATGCACTCATGTTTTCTTAGCTTGTGTAGTGAGTATATGTAAATTTTGTTAAACCCATCAATTATTAATAACAGTTACTCAGTCTTCCATGATATCCACTAAACTTGTTTATTTTTATCAATATAATGAGAGAGTTCACATGGAAACTAGATCTTAGAATGGGTATCATTTTCCACATACAAATAAATATTTTGAGGTTACATTTCATGACACACCATAGAAAGTAATGCTATGCTACCAAAATTCCTCCAATGAGACTTGAAACCATTATTATTTTKCCTTCATCATCTATGAGATTCTATTGCACACTCCTACCCAATTTTTGGATTAGAGCACATAAGGAAACAAAGGACCCTCCCAAACCAAATCCCACAAACATGTTGATTCCATGCCATATCCATGCCATGCCATGCCATTGCCATGCCTTGCTAAGTCATTCCATGGCATGAAATTTCCATGCCATAGCTATTTCCACACCATTTCCATGCCTTTCCATGCCATTCCATTGTCATGCCTTTCCAATCCATGGCATGCCATGCCTTTTCCATGCCTTGCCATGCCATGTCATTTCCAAGCCATGCCTTTCCATTGCCATGTCTTGCCAAATCATGCCATGGCATGCCATTTCCATTCCCATGTCATTCCATTGACATTCCATTGTCATGTAGCTTCCCATGTCTTGTCTTGCAGTTTCCCATTTTAACCTATATAACAATAAATATAACGTTCCATAAAATTATGCAAGGAAAAAGTCAAATCAAAATGTGGATTACAATGAAACAAGAATAAAAAAATAAATAAACAATGTCATGCCATTTCCATGCCTTGCAATTAAACCCTTGGAATATACCTTGACACCTTTTATTACATTTATTTCATAATTTTCATCCCTTTAGGGCTATGATGTTTGGAATATTGTAGGGTTTCCATGTGTCATATTTCATTTCAGCATGCATTTGTTATCTAAACCCTAGTTTAAGCTTTCATTTTTAGCCCCCTTTCATTTAATGATTTATTTTTTTAAGGGACATTATATTTGTACTTATATTTCCTTACCTTTGCTTGTCTTTCTATGCCATGCCATTCCATTCCCTGCCTTTGCATGCCCTACAATTCCATGCCTTGCATTTCCTTGTCTTTCCTTGCCTTGCCTTTCCTTTCCATGCCATGCAATTCCTTGTCTTTGCATGCCTTGCATTTCCTTGCCTTGACATGCAATGCATTGCCTTTCCTTTCCATGTCATGCCATGCCATGCCATGTCATGCCTTGCATTGCATGGCCTTTCTTTTCCATGTCATGGCATGCCTTGCATTTCCTTGTCTTTCCATTCCATGCCATGTCATGCCTTTCCTTTGCACGCCTTGTCATGCCATTCCATGCCTTGCCTTTCCATGACATGTCATTCCATGCATTTCCTTACCATTACATGCCATGCATGACTTACCATACCTTGCCTTGTCATGTCATTCCTTGCATTTCATTGTTGGTATGCTATGGTATGGTATGGTATGGTATGCCTTTCCATGTCATGTTTTTCCTTGCCTTTCCATGGTATGATATGGTATGGTATGGTATGGTATGCCTTTCCATGCCATGAATTTCTTTGCCATGGTATGGTATGATATGGTATGGTATGGTATGCCTTTCCTTTCCTTTCCTTACCATGGTATGGTATGGTATGGTATGGTATGCCTTTACTTTGCTTGCCATGGTATGGTATGGTATGGTATGTCTTTCCTTGCCTTTCCTTGCCAAGCCATGGTATGGTATGGTATGGTTTGCCTTGCCTTGGTATGGTATGGTATGATATGGCTAGGTATGGTATGGTATGCCTTGCCTTTCCATGCCATGGTATGGTATGGTATGATATGGTATGGTATGGTATGCCCTGCCTTTCAATGCCATGGTATGGTATGGTATGGTATGATACAGTATCCTTGGCATGGTATTGTATGATATGGTATGGTATGCCTTGCCTTGCCTTGCCATTTCCATGCCTCGCAATTAAACCCTTGGAATACACCTTGACACCTTTATTACATTTCTGTCATAATTTACATCCCTTTAGGGTTTGATGTATTGAATATTGTAGGGTTGTCATGTGTCATATTTAATTTCAACATGCATTTGTTATCTAAACACTAGTTTAAGCTTACATTTTTATCCCCCTTTCATTTAATGATTAATTTTTTTAAGGGTTGTTATATTTCTTCTTGTATTTCCTTAGCTTGGATTGTCTTTCCATGCCATTCCATGCCATGCCTTTCCTTTGCATTCCCTACCATGTCATGCCTTGCATTTCCTTTCCTTGGCATGCCATGCCTTTCCATGCCATTCCTTGACATGTCATTCCTTAATTTGAATTGCATTGCATTGCCTTTTCATGCTATGCCTTGCATTGCCTTGCCTTTACTTTCCTTGCCTTGCCTTGCCATGCCATGTCATGCAATTCCTTTCCTTTGCATGCCTTTCCATGCCATGCCTTGCCTTGTCATGTCATGCGTTACCTTTCCTTTCCATGTCATGCCTTGCATTTCCTTTCCTTTCCTTTCCATGTCATGCCATGCCTTACCTTGCCTTACCTTTCCTTTCCATCCCATGCCATGCCTTTCTTTTGCATGCCTATGCCTTTCCTTTGCATGCCTTCCCATTCCATTCCTTTTAATTCCATGCCATGCATTTCCATTCCTTGCCATGCCTTTCCTTTCCATACCATGTCATGCCATGCCTTTCCTTACCATGCCATGACATGCATGACTTGTCATACCTTGCATTGTCATGCAATTTCTTGCCTTGCCTTGCCATGGTATGGTATGGTATGCCTTTCCATTCCATGACTCGCCTTGCCTTACCATGGTATGGTATGGTATGGTATGCATTCCCATGCCTTTCCTTGCCTTGACTTTCCATGCCATGCCTTTCCATTCCTTGCCATGCCTTTCCTTTCCATACCATGTCATGACATGCCTTTCCTTACCATGACTTTCCATGCAATGTCTTGCCTTGCCTTGCCATGGTATGGTATGGTATGCCTTGCCTTGCCTTGCCATGCCATGCCATGGTATGGTATGGTATGGTATTATATGGTATCCTTGGCATCATATGGTATGATGTGATATGGTATTCCATGCCTTTCCTTTGCATGCCCTACCATGCCATGCCTTGCATTGCCTTTCCTTTCCATGCAAATTCCAATGAATAGTTTTATAGGTTTATATGTTTCCATGCAACTTCCAATGAATAGTTTTATAGGTTTCCATGCAACTTCCTTTCATTGCCATGCCTTGCATTTCCTTTCCTTTCCATGCAACTTCCATGCCATGCCTTGCATTTCCTTTCCTTTCCATGCAACTTCCATGCCATGCCTTACATTTCCTTTCCTTTCCATGCAACTTCCATGCCATGCCTTGCATTTCCTTTCCTTTCCATGCAACTTAATTTTTTGTTTTATAGGTTTGTATGTTTGACTCATATCACATTGAATAGTGGGGTGCATTTTACAATGAATTTTATTAAGGATTTGTTAAATATTTTCAACATTATGCATCATAAGATAAATCCATATTATATGGGGTGAATGGGTATGAAGCTAACATAATGAATAAGGTATCATTTGGGGCATTAACAAATATTTAAGATTTGAGCAGAAGGTATTGGATGAACAACCTTCATTTCTTTTTTTTTATTTCGTTTTTTTTTGTAAGTAAGTATATATATGTAAAACCTTTCAAAGCCAAAAATTACAGTATCTCCAAGTCTGTCCGAGGATTGTAATTACTGAATTTCCCTAGAGGGAAACCAATTCAGCCAGTGCCTTCTAAACCAAAACCCCAAATTCAGACATCAGTTTTAAACATCTAGAACAGAATCACCCCATGGGGAAACTGATTCATCTAATCTTCTAGAACTTATAGGACTGATTTATGATAGACAAAAGAGAATTTTACAAAAGTATAGTTGTCAAAATATAAACAAAACTAGAAACAGACCATGCAGTCTGACACCTGTGCATATGTCATGGCTCAGGTAGCCGACGTTTTGCATGCCACATTGTCTAATGTAGGCGTTTGTAGAGATGAAGCTGAGCATGTTGTCGCATTGTCCACTACTGACATTTAGAGAGCTGGAACCAAGATCGTCGTTGAGGCCACTGGTGCAATGGGTGCCTATTCTGTGGAGTGTCAAGATCCATCTAGATGGGAGAGAAGATGCATAATTTGTGTTCCCTTCTTGTCAAGAATTTATAGACGGAACTGTAGGTTGTCCACCTCCTTGCGAACCTCAAACACTAGGTCTTGCAGAATTTCAAGGTCGTCTTGGAACTTTGCATAGGTGGCGCAATCTAAGAAAGAGTGGGGTTGGTCCTGAGGTTTCTCTTGGTGGATGGAGGTTTCCTCCCATGGAGATTGGACTGGTGGTGAGTGCACTAGCGGTGGCGCAGGAGCTGAATTCTCAGGTGAATTTGGTGGGACGACCAAGACAAGTTGCAAGGAAGAGACCAAGTCTGGAAATGGGCCTGGGGAAAATCCCAGTGAGTTTCCCAGGAGGTCGAACCACTCAAATTGGCAAGACCAAGGCTAGGAAAGACATGGGAGGCCACTTTGGCTCTGAGAGTACTGACCAGAGGAGGAGGATGGAGAAGACAGAGAGTTGTGAGAAGGTGTGGGGGCATGTTGAGGCCTAATGGCCATGCGCGGATTGTTCTAGTACCAGGCCTAGCTCCTATTGGATTTCCCCCATAGTCGATGCATGGACGAAGAAAGAAGAAGGTAAGCATGCACTGAGAAATGACTAGCGTAGCAGATGAGCACCAAGGAGGAGTGAAGACCGCGTGATGGCTCTGGTGAAAGGAGAAAGAATTGATGAACCTACTAAGGAGAGCCATGGTATGAATACTTCTGGAGAGAAAGGATTCACACGCGCAGAGGTGACCACAATTATGGAGACTCCATATATCGGATGAGGAGGCAGAGTAGATTGCACTCAAAGTGTTAATGGTGCACTAGTAAGATTGAAGGTTGTGTAAATTCATGGTGTGGGAGGAGAGGAGGTGCATGCCCCAATCACATGGTTGGTACTGCGCTAGCAGACATCGTCCCCTCCATATTGATACATTTTCTCAACTAACACCCCATCTGGCGGAACAAGCTTCATTTTATAATCCTATGGGCTTAGTGAATAGCATGGGAGAAATCATCTTCACTACAATAACCATACTTTTCAAGTTGACTACAAGTTGTATAGCTTATCCTAAACTATTGAGATGTTTTGGATAACCTTTTCTATTCTCCCCCATTGGCATGATTGTGATTTTAATTACATTGTCCTTCAATGCAATTGTGTCTTGTATTAGATTTGAACTAGACTCTACTTTCTCCAATTGGATTGGCTATTGTGTTGTGGGATTCTAGATCGAGAGTGTGTGAAGTCTTGTTTCTTCAATGTGATTGTCACCTATGCTGAAAATATGAATGTTTCTAAGTATGCTTCTTCTTTGCCAATGAAAAATTTTGATTCTCTACCACTATTTGTAGCATTGATCTTTCATCAAGTTTCTCCTTTTGCTAGTCAATTTCTCCATATGCGTCTTTTCAAAAGGTGGAATCTCAATTATAAGTACTCATGTGCTTATTAGAAGACATACCTTATATGGACCTTGATTCCAACAAGCTCTCCAATATATCTAATCAACACACACCTTTTTGTTTTTTCTCTAACTTGATACGTGCATATAAGTCTCACAAAAAAAAAAATCTCAAGTGAGAAATAAATGGTTTTCTCCTACTTCAAGCTTCCTCTAGTGTCTTGTCACCCATGGAAAAAATAGGCTACAAAAAGAAATAGTTTTATCCCACTTCAAACTTCCTCTAATGTCTTATCACCCATAGGAAAAATAGACTACAAATGGACCAAGTAACACAAGGTTGCAAATGCTTTAACCCAAAAGCCTCAAATCAATTTTTCATTAGATATCATGGACCAATTATAAGAGCCACAAAAGAAACCTATGACATTAGATAGACACAGCCAAGGCCAAAAATAATCTTAATATATACCATGATGGCTAGAAATATCCATCATGCTAAGTAGCATTGAATGATGTGGCAGCTCGATTAGAAGCCATCATATATGTTGTGGCCGATGGATTATAGACCATTCGATTTGAAAACAATTCAGATCAAATGACCTATAATCCATCGACTGTAGCATTCAATGTTGCGTAGTAGGCTAGTTATTTTCCCAAATACCATGATAGCATGAACCATTTGTACACTAAAAATAATTCCCATATAACATATCATTAATTGCATCATGGGAATCATTAATCAGATTATCACATTTGGCGGTGGCTACACATCCATTCCTATATGACTACTATATAGCCTAAAGTTTTATTTAGGGTTCTGATAACATGTCATCTAATTTACTTGCATGACGAATATGATGAACAATCTACCAATCAAGAAGGGAATGTCTAACTGTAATATACCCATTATTGCAAATGATTTTGTCAAATACTATGAATTCTTCATGCTGCTAGAAACTCCATCTGTAGATTCCGTAAAGGCAATTCCAAGAGTCCTCTTGCTACATTTTCAGCTGGCGGTAGAAATCACCCATGATTTATTCAACCTTCACGTATAGTTCCATGATGCTCAATGGAAACTCGTCTTATATTAGACTCTTCATCACCTTCGACCATTAGACCATTGCTACTTCATCATTAAAGTGTGGTTGATGCATATAATAATCTCCCACATCAATAGAAATATTGAACACAACCAAAGAAGATAATATAGAGAAGATAGAATTGGGAACAAGAAAGTGAAGAGTGCATAGCGTCGAGTGCATTTCATTAAGGGAAAAGAGATGAGATAAATAAGATCGAGAAAATCAAGAATATCAATAAACAAAACAAGAAATCCTAACGGACTCGTACTGCTGGCCAAAACAACTGGCAGTGTACAGTCACATACTGTTGAGGTTATAGATATAACTAACACTCCCTCTTAAACTCAACAGTTACAAAAAATCAACACTGGTAATGCCCAAATGTTGTCTCTTGTTGTCCCTCGACCAAGTTTTGAGGAAACATTGGTCAGGTTTGACCACTTTTTGGACTTCGATAAGATGGTTAAAGATGGAGCGCCCAGGCAGAGCTAAGATCACAAGATCTCACTTGTTTTGTGGACCCAGCAAGGGGTTCATTAGAGTTTTTGTATTAGGGTTGATGGGATGTTGGCCCATGGGTTTAACCATGATTAAGCCTTTTTGTAAGTGAATGTAAAAGTATAAATAAGTAAATATTGTAAGGTAGAAGTAGCTTTGTGAGGAGAAAGTAATTGGATAAGTGCAAGAAGAAAGTAGTTCTGAGTTTCTTTGTGCAACAGAACATGTATGAAAGGCTCTGCGCTTGATAGATGAGTTGGTTCTATGCCTTGACCTGGTTTTGGGAAGGTGTATTTGGTGCTTAGTGCGCAAATCACCTATCCGGTGCGAAGCTTGGCTCTGAGGCTTAGTTCATGGGAGAATACAGATGTAAGAGATTGAAGCCTAATAAAGAAGAAGAAGCAGTTGATGGATGTAGCCCCACATTGGGGTGAACCATGAATATGATGTGTTGATGGTTTTCTTTGTGCTATGATGTCTATGTTGTGAATCTACTTAGTGCATTGATTGTTATATATGATAGATAGATATGTGAATGCTTATTTCTTTATTTATGTTGAATGTGTTAGATCTAGCTTATGATGCTAAGTGTGATTTTTACTTTGTCATTGTTACTGCGTCGATCTGTACTTAGGGTTTGATCTGCGATGTGAGTAATACTAATAGGCTGATGCATGTTGTTCCTAAATACTCTATAGAAGTGTTATAATCACATATATGTGTACCAACTTGGTTACAGACACCTGAGTCCTATAACCCCCCTTGCCTTTACCTCGGATGAGACTTCTCCTGCTTCGTAGGTGTTGCTGAAAGGGTCGGTAGTTAGGGTTTTTTTGGTGCGTTGTTGAAGCATTGAACCCTGGGTCTAACCATATGCCAACAAATGGTTTCATTGTTGGGACCTAAAATTGTGATTGTTGGGAACTGAAGCAAAGAAAAGAGAATCTTTGTGTATAGATCTATTGCTGTAGTGCGCAGTACTCTACTTGACTTGTGAAGCTTTGTGCTAAAAGATAAATCTGATCTGAAGAAAAGAGATAAGATCTTGAAAAAGGTAAAGTTGTGTACTTTGATAGAGTAAGATAAGTGGAATTTTTTGTTTCGAAAGCATGAATCTAGGTATGCTTGATAGATTATGTCCTAATATGAAAGCTACGGCATAGTTAGAAGAAAAATTGGATCCAAGTAAAGATAATAGAAATAGAGAAAGATATGTTATTCCTATGCATGGAAAGAATTTTTGGACTAATGAATGGATGCAGGAACCTAGAAAGAATTTTTTCATCTTGCAGGTCTAGGACTGTGATCCTAGTGCGCAGTACAGAAGAAGTTGGGGAACTTACAAGAGAAAGAGAGGATTGACATTATGTTATAATTGCAGAAGACCAAGACATCTTGCTAAGGAATTCCCTGGTATAGGTCCTATTTGTCTTTGTTGTAAAATTGTTAGTCATGAGGTTGAGGATTGCCCAAGGATGATTGATAAAGTTGAACAAATGAACATGAGTCAAGAGAATAAGAGCATGTTAGAAGATCAGAAAGAGAAAGGATCAAAGAAAGTTCAGACTACATTAGTATAGTTAAAAGAAGCAATGGATGATCACAAAGATGTCATTTATTAGAGATCATGAAAGAAAAACAACGCATATATACAAAAATAGGAGACTTTGACATAGACTGTGTCCTAGATGAGGAGACAAAAGTGAATATTATGAAAGAAGACACTTGGAAAATTTTGGGAAAGCCCACTATGGTACCTTCATTGGGAAGGATAGGCTTATTTAAAGGAAAGATGACAACCCTCTGTGGAAGAGTTACTAATGTATTTGTTATCATCCATGGAACATCGACAGAAGAGGAATTTGAAGTCATTAAGATGGTTGAGAACAACACCCCGTTCCCTCTTTTGTTAGGAAAGACTTGTATTGAGAAATATCATATTAGAAGAAAAGCAGAGGAAGAAGCTACAGAAAAGAAAAAGAAAGAACTAAGGGATTTCATGGCTAGAAAAATAGATCGACTGATAGAAGAATGATGAGTTATGTCGAAGCAATAGAATGCAAGAGAATTAGTTGTTGAAGTTGAAAGAATGAAAGAAGGTTTGAAGGACCTATCCATGCAAGAAAGAAGTATATCCATCCAAGAATTAATAAGAGAAGGGATATTAACTTCGAACCCTTTGGAAGTACATCAGCACTACGAAGTCAATACGATAGGAGAAACTAAGAATAAGAATGGGAAGAGAAATCCAAAAACAATTAGAGAGACTCAGATCATAGGAAAGAAGGCAAGGAAGCTCAGTAAAAATAAATCCAAGTTAGAAAAGCTACGGGAAGTTACAGAGAAAAATTTGCAGAAGGCAGGCTTGCAGGCTCTGAACCTCGTCAGAGCAGTAGAACCGCGCAGAATGGGAATTCGCCCTAGTGAAGCTATATGACCGTTAGAGGTGCCCCGATCGTTAGAGAGACACTCTGAAAAGGCTAGGAAACACATTTATGGGCGGATATACCATCGTTCGACAATGAGACCATACCATAATGAATGGATTCGCATTGATGGAGGCATTCCTATCTGTTGGAGGAATCCATTACGACGCTCGCTTATTTAACCCGTCGGACGCTACACTGGGACCACTTTTTTCCACCTGTAATTGTCGAGCCATGCTATCAGACATCGTTTTCCACTTTTCTACCCCACTATCCATTCACTTACCCCGACCTATTTTTTAACAATGAGAATGTCGGTCGAGCGCACTGAGCTAGAAAAATTTGTCGAAGAGGTTCTGAAGAAATTTATGGATGATAAATCTATGTCTGAAGGAGTACAAGCATCGTCAACCAAGGGACTGTAGGCTTCCCCTTCGATAGGACGACGTTCGAAACGTGCCAATCCTGACTGAGAAGTGAAGTAAGCATCGCAATGATCTGGCTAATTCGAAGCATATCCCTTCGATCTTACCAGATTATATCCCACCCTTGGCTGACATGGTTAACCAAAACAACATTCCACGGGACTTCGAGTACACATTGATCACCGCATACATTCCGAAGGGAATACACGTAGTGGGAACTCAGTTAGGATAGATCCCAGCACTAAAGAACAACAACTTTAACCTTGGAGATAGAAAGAACCACACCATGCTCACCCCCCATAGATATTTGATGAAGACGACTGGGAAGAAGCCTTGCATAGTCTCCCAGCCATGGATTAAGGAGCTGGCGTAGTCCATGATACTCAACGTAATGAAGATTCCTCATTTTGGCCAACATCAGGAGGTTAACGCTTGCGTTAACCTCCTCTTGTCGTGCTATCATGGTGGATACTTATGGCTCGACGGGCAGATTACTGTGGATCCAATATTGATCCATGGGATTACAATATTGAGCATGCAGGGACCCGACCCTCAACAATTCTACCCAGGGAAGACCTCAGATCTCTCCCTGGCACGGCGCATCAAGGAGGCATATGACAAAGTTGAGAAGGGAAAGCGAGGATACAACGTAGCCTTTATCCAGGATGGAACAATGTGCCTCGCTTTCCAACTTATAGTTGGCAAGCTTGTAAGAAAGAATCGCCCCATGCAGGTCATCGGGTGATCCGGATTATTTTCGGCACGAAATGCGAGCGGAGATATAATAAATAAATGCACAGAGATATCGCATATATTCAATAAGATAACATAAATGTATTAGATATGCAACCATAAACACATATATATATAGTAATACAAAATTTCTATTAATGAAAGAAATGTAAAAAGACTGTAAAAATATAGAGTGAAAGACTCGCTAGAATGGTGGCAGCTTATCTCTGAGAAAAGATGTGACGGCTAATCACATTCGCCAGAAGATGATTACAATGAGGCTCTGAAGGCCTTTTTACAATAAACAGGAATTCCAAAAACCCTAGACATCCAAAAACCTAACCCTAGGAGATGAAGCACCAAAAGTCATGTGGGCCCCATTTGGGTAAGTTAGTACATCAACTTCCCAGGGTCGTAACTTTTGCATACGATATATGTTTTAGGCGTATGATAGCTCGTTGGAAAGGTATCATCAAGGAGATTCATTTTGTGGGATCAATCATGCCTTCAACTATCATTGAGAACCTCAATCTCGAAAAACCTTCATTTAGGCCCTCAAAATGGCCCCGGAAGTTAAAACCTGCTAAAAATAGTAAATTGCCAAAATTGCCAGAAAACTGTTTTGAGCCAGTCGAAAAAGGTGGGTGGCCACCGATATCCACCAAGATCAATCCTCCATCCTTAGGAAGCAATGGTATCCATTGCGTTGAGTTCCCGGGGGAGAGGAAAAAGCGTTTGTTGGATCTGCATCTTGGTGAGCTGCTTGTATTGTTGGAGACGTCGCGTTGCTTAGTTTGTGGAAGTATGTCATGAACCTGTTAAAGCTGGGGTTGTTCAAAAAGTCGAGATACATGAGAGGAAGGTGTGAAGAAGGAATATTTGTGCTTTTTTGCAACCTTGTCGACCTGCTTCTGTTGGATAGAAGGTGCAGGGGGCGAGGCTGTAGTGGTTGCAGTGTCCTTCTGTTCCCCTTTTGAACAGATTGTGAAGAAGTTGAATTTTGCAGTATGAGATACTACCTTGCGACACTTTTTAGGTGGAACAATAGTTGTAACTACCTCTGGTATTCTGTAGAGATGACCCCCCAAAATAACAATGACACTACGGGGTCGAGACTCATAAATAGCATGGCGTCTCCACATATATGGTTGGCCCAAGAGATAATCATAGAAATCCAATGGGGAAACATCACATAATACCTCATCCTTGAAGGGTTGGATTTTGTATGACAATCGGCAATGTTGGCTGACACGGAGATCTCGTCCTTGCCGAAGCCACCCGATGTTGTATGGTTGTGGGTGTGGTGTTGTCGACAATCCCAACTATTTGAGGACCTCTACTGAGATGAGGTTTTTTTGGCTTTCG
>ML801585.1:119329-152245 GCA_009831015.1 Picea engelmannii
GGATTATTTTCGGCACAAAATGAGAGCGGAGATATAATAAAGAAATTCACAAAGATATCACAAACATTCAATAAGATAACATAAATGTATCATAGATGCAACCATAAACACATATATACAGTAATACAAGATTTCTATTAATGAAAGAAATGTACAGAGACTGTAAAAATACAGAGTGAAAGACTCGCTAGAATGGTGGCAGCTTATCTCTAAGAAGATATGTGACGGCTACTCGCATTCGCCAGAAGATTATTAAAATGAGGCTCTGAAGGCCTTTTTACAATAAACAGGAATGCAGAAAATCCTAGACATCCAAAAACCTAAACCTAGGAGATGAAGCACCAAAAGTCATGTGGGCCCCGTTTGGGTAAGTTAGTACATCAACTTCTCAGGGTCGTAACTTTTTCATACGATCTTCGTTTTAGGCATATGATAGCTTGTTCTCATAAAAACCTTCATTTAGGCCCTCAAAATGGCCCCGGAAGTTAAAACCTGCTGAAAATAGTAAATTGTCAAAATTGCCAAAAAATTGTTTTGAGCCAGTCGAAAAAGGTGGGTGGCCATCGATATCCACCTGGATCATCGGATTCATGGTGGACCTCGTAGGGAAATGCGTGGAGGGGATGTAGATAATGGGGTGAGTTACCTTGTCAATGAGCTTGAGAAAGACTATCGTGAAGCACAGGATCAGGGATACAAGTTCCACTTCAGCTGGCTACTTGTGTTGATTGCATTTGTCGATTGGAAATTGTCGGAAGGAGCCACCTTCCCAGAGATCGAACCATCTGAGCCGTTGGCCGTGAAGTTCTCAACCTTATGGTATACGAATGACATGTCGAATCAATGGAAATCGAACGCCATGTTCCATTCCTACTATCAGCAATTGAAGGTTGTCATTGACTCGTTCCCATGCATGACAATGTATACATTGCACCAGTATAGTCCACTAGCTAAGTTCTGCACAGATCCACACTTTATTTATATCACTGTGTGCAGGGATGAGAGCAAGGAAGAATTACAGTCCTATTACAAGCTGGCCGACGACGACATGGAGAAGATCACCAAGGAGTGGCTAGAGGATTTTTGTTTACATGTTGATGATGCAAAATTCTTTGAACCTGACATCATAGGAAGCCCCTTGGTCACCCGGTTCGAGCATGTAGGACAGACAAGTGTGAAGAAGAAGAATAAAAAGGAGGAAGTTCAGAACATAAAAACTGATGAGGAGAACAACACCTCGGAGGAAAGTGGACCTGGCTTGCCCACAGGACGAGGAGGAGACAAATTAAATCAAGAAGTAGGAGGGGAAGAAGCAGAAAAACAAGGAGAAGTCAAAGCTACACCGCTGAAGGATCCCCCTACCGAGACATAAATACAGAAGAAGAGGAAGGTTTCTCCACAGAAACCCTCAACAAGAAAGAATACCTGCGCCAGTAAGCCCCATCTAGAGGCTATGCTCACAGAGGATGATATCGGCTTGGTCCATGGAGCAATGGAGGATGAATCCGAAGATATCTTACAGAGATATGGAGAAAATCAGGAAGATTTGTATGTAAAGGTTGAGAAGGAGCTGAAGGAGATACAACGAGCTATTCAATGTGTCCGCACAATGCCTACTATGCCTTCCTCATTAGAGATTGAAGAATTGGGGGATGAGCCCACCCAATTGAGAAGATTAGCAGATGAAACAAAGGCTTAGCTTCAGCGAGTTCAAGAGGAGAAGGAAAAGGCTACAGAAGCCCTGAATAAAGAGAAATAAGAGATCTTAGAGAAACTACGAGTTGCGTGGTACTATGTAACCACGTATTAAAATGAGAAGGATGATTTTCGGGCGATGCTCGAGGAGGAAAAAGAAAAGATACAGAGAGAAAAGGACCAGTTGCTCACAGAGAAGACTACAGTCAAAGAAGTGGTGAGTAGAGCACTTTGCTCTGTGCCAGGCTTGGCACAGGAGGAACATGAGGTAGTTGAGGTTCAAGTGATAAAGTCGTTGAGGCCATCCAACATATTCAAGAAAGGGTAATGGATTTGGGGATCCAAGCAGTACCAAGCACTCCACATGAAGTAAGCGACCAGAGGGAGGAAGCTGCTAAGAGCGCAGTTGGAAGGATCAGGGCCCTCGCCTTAGAATGCAAATAGTAGAGCGATAGGACCGCACAAACCTACAAATGCCTCGCAAAAGATCCAGAGTTGAGGAAACTAAAAGCGCAACAGCATGCACTGACAGTTCAAGTGAAGATGAAGTCACTCACGACAGTCGAGAGAATGAAGAGATTGCAAGAACAATGTGCATCCCAGCAGCAGATTACTTCCATCCAGGGCAAAGTAATGGAAGTCACGCAGAGGCTACAACCAGTGTAGGATGAATCATGTGCGGTGTTTGAAGAGATCGAAGGAAAAGGCTCACAACTGGACCAAGTAGTTGCGATAGTGGAACAACACCTAGAAGGGCCTATTATAGAGAAATTGGTCCAAGAGTTTGATGAGCAGGAAGCTCAGGTGAAGCAACAAGTCGAGGTAGCTTGATCTAAGCTCGAGGCCTTTGAAGCCGTGCTGCCCAGATCTAAGTGACTCGGGACGAGTCACCAGTGAGTGTTGGGGTCTTGTTGGAACTTGACCAAGTTTTGAGGAAACATTGGTCAGGTTTGACTACTTTTTGGACTTCGACAGGCTGGTCGAAGATGGAGCGCCTAGGCGGAGCTCAGATTGTGGGATCTCACTTGTTTTATGGACCCAACAAGGGGTTCATTAGGGTTTTTGTATTAGGGTTGATGGGATGTCGGCCCATGGGTTTAACCATGATTAGGCCTTTTTGTAATCGAATGTAAAAGTATAAATAAGTAAAGATTGTAAGGCAGAAGTAGCTTAGTGAGGAGAATGTAATTGGCTAAGTGCAAGAGGCAAGTAGTTTCGAGTTTCTTTGTGCAACAGAACATGTATGAAAGGCTTCGTTCTTGATAGAGGAGTTGTCTTTGTGCCTTGACCTGATTTTAGGAAGGTAGATCTGGTGCTTAGTGCACAGATCACATGTCCGGTGTGAATCTTGGCTCTCTAGCTTAGTGCACAGGAGAAGACGGATGTAAGAGATTGAAGCCTAATAAAGAAGAAGAAGTAGTTGGTGGACGTAGCCCCACACTGGGGTGAACCACATATATCATGTGTTGATGGTTTGTTTTGTGCTATGATGTTTATGTTGTGAATCTTCTTAGTGCATTGATTTTTATATATGATAGATACATCTATGAATGCTTAGTGTTGTATTTATGTTGAATGTGCTAGATCTAGCTTATGATGCTAAGTGCGATTTTTACTTTTCCATTGTTACTGCGTCGATCTGTACTTAGGGTTTGATCTGCGATGTGAGTAAGACTAATAGGTTGATGCATGTTGTTCCTAAATACAATATAGAAGTGTTATAATCACATATCTGTGTCATATCTTGGTTACAGACACCTGAGTCCTGTAACCCTCCCTGCCTCTACCTCGGGTGAGACTTCGCCTTCTTCACAGGTGTTGCCGAAAGGGCCGGTAGTTAGGCTTTTTTTGGTGTATTTTTTAAGCATTGAACCCTGGGTCTACCCCTATGCCAACATCTCTGAAAATAAAAAAAGTCTTTTTGCCTAGTGGATTTGTAAATATATTTGAGAGATGATATCATGAGCCACAAAATTGAAGGGCGATTTCACCATTATTGACAAGCTCGCATATGAAGTGAAAGTGAGTGTCAATCTGCTTGGTTTTATTGTGAAAAACATATTTTTTTGATAAATCAATTGCTGAAGTGTTGTCACAGAAGATAGGAGTTGGCTCCTTTTCTGTATGTCACACATCATTCAATATCCTTCGCAACCACACAGCTTGACAGGAAATTGATGTAGAAGCGACATACTCTACCTCTGCAAAGATATTGATACAATTTGATACTTCTTTGATGCCCAATAAATCAGGTTCATGCCTAGGTGAAAAGCCTGTCCTGAGGTGCTTTTACGGTCATCTAGGCTACCTGCAAAATCATTGTCAGTGTAACCAAAAAGATGATTATCTTCTGACTGAGTGTACCATAAGACAAAATTGAGAGTGCCTACAACATATCTCAGAATCCTTTTCGCCATTTTCTAGTGATATTCTTTGGGAGATTCCATGAACCTGGAAAAATATTCGGTTGCATACATAATATCTAGCCTAGTTGTTGTAAGATACAACAAACTGCCTACTAAACTTTTGTACAAGGTAGAATCAATTGTAGGGCCTTCATCTTGCTTGCTCAATTTTGTGCCTAGGGGTATAGGAGTTTTTGTTGGATTGTAGTCTTCCATGCTAAATATTTTGATGATGTCTGTTATCTACCAGTCTGCACAAGATAGATTTTCTGAAGAGCCACCAGAGAAGGAGCAATCAGTGCTCATATTTGTAGATTTCAGAGTTCAACAGGTCTTATAAAAGACCCATCTTTTATGCATTTCCACCATTGTAATAAATGTCCTAAGTATGAGAGATTGTAAAAGGATATTGGCCACCCAAGAACAGGAGTGAGAACATACTTTGGAGTGTTTTTTTCTACTTGTTAATTATTTCCCCGCTTGCCTCAGTGAGCAGAAAAAAATATTTTTTAAGTTTTTTCACTCAGATGACTTAGCTCCAAAGCTAGAGTATGTGCTGGAAAACAGGTTTTGGCATGGAAAATCCAATGTCTAGTGTCTAAATGTATATAATCTCATACTAGGACATAGTGTCTGAGTCATTTGGAAATTGCAGCTAGGTTTGATAGTTTTTTTTTAAGTTTTATTGAATCAATTAAATTCTCGCAAAATTGGAATTTATTAATTCTGAGTCAATAAATGTAAAAACTATGGCATCACATGTTGTCAAATGTCATATTTACAGTTTTTTTTTCAGTCCGTAGTATCATGTAAATCCCTATTTCCCATCTTTCGAGACTAAAAAGTGATTATGATCACTAAAAAATCAATTTTACTCGAAATTTACTGAAAAGGGGTAATTTAATTAATCTCCTAAATTTCAGGAGAACCGGGGAACATGTTTTAGACATGTTTTTTGTATGTCCCTAGTTGACTAAAGGCCTAAGGAGAGTTAACTAAAGGGAGTTCGACTTAATTAGATGACATGGAGTTGGGAGGAGGTTCCAATGAATGAACTCGACTCATTTTCCTAAGTGGTGCATTCCCAAACCCTAGCACATTAATTAAGGGACCCACGCATCCCTTAACTCCCCCTCTCACTCGAACTCACTCCCACTCATCTCCCCTCACTCGCACTCACTCCCACTTACCCTCACTTCCACTCCCCTTCACCTATATACACATCCACTTAACTATATACTCATCTCCCCTTCACTCCCACGTATCTCCCATTCCCTCATGTGCCACTCCCCCTCTCACTCACGCATTCCATAATCCCAAAAACCTAACCCTATCGCATTCTACATTGGAACCATCACCCCCATTTGCTATAAAAGAAAGGGTCGACCTCTCCTTTAGCTAGTCTAATCTTGGGCAAGAAAGCATTGTGATGTTGTATCTTCTTCGGAAATAATAAAGACTTTGGAGATAGCTTTTGTGTGTGGACTCAAATGTGTAGATGAATGTTGGATACATGAGGTGATGTTGTATTAATTTTATGCATAGTATCTTTGCTATTTGGCTAATCATAGGGATATTGTTATCTAGATGGAGTAACTTTTTTAATTTTTTTATTATTCAATTTACTTGTTGATCTATACTCAAACATTTCATTTCATGTGTGTTTTTGCTTAAACTAATGTGCTCCTGAAGATTTTGTGTAGAGAAACACCAAATACAAGAACTTGCAGGTATCAATATTGCAGGTAATACCAATCTTTTGGAGAGGCAAAGGAGCTCGTTTGCTTCCTTTTTTCTGTCCAAGGAGTTCTCAAGGAAGGCATTCACCCTCTTCTTCACATCAAGGAGAGCCCCATAGCTCGAATTTTCCAAGCTCAAGTAAAACTCAGAATTTCGATAAAACTCTTTCCCCTACTCTCTTTATTTTGGTTGCATGCTGTTTAGAATAGCTTCAATATTTATTTTCTACATCTAAAGATTGCATGCATGTGTTTCCTAGATCTAATTACAAGTTTATCAGTTTTTTAGAGTAGATCTAGGCATTTTTTAAGCATTTTCTTAACCTTTTCATCTAGAGTCTAGGTTAAAGATTGTGTTTGATTTTAACTTCTTATCAAGCTGTTTAGAGGTCTATTGTTTTATTTTATAAAAAAACAAACAGAAGTTTCTAAAAGGATCATAAGTTAGGTTTGTTTTGAAGTCTCAAAAAAGCCCTAAAAAATTACCTTTTTGCCTTAGAAAAAGTTTCTAAATTTTTGGTGAAATTTTTTAGTTGTTTAAAACTTCTTTCCATCATTTCTAACTTCTTTTTTTTGTTGTTTTGTTGCAGCAAGTACAGATCCAAGAGGATATTCCGCCCGTTTGGGGTGAAATTCAGGGCTTTCGGGGACCCTAGGGGGTTGTGACTTCATCAAAACAAAGTTTCTCATTTCTATATTTTCTTATTGTACTCTCCTTGATGATCCAAAAATAAGGACCCTATTCTTATAAAGGGGCTAAAATCTCAAAGAGAACTCTAAGTTCTCCATTGTAATAGTGCAATAAAATTGGGCCTTTATGCTCAGTTTCTTCATCCCTTAGGGGGATTTGTGTTGTGGTTTTCTTTTGTCTCTTAAGGTTGTGCATGATTAAATATAATAATCAAATACACAATTAAAACACACTACAACACTCTAACTTCATGCATGTTCAAAATATTCTCAGATTTTCATGCATATTCAGTTTCAAGTAATTTTCTCTTTTCAATCAATTTTGCAAACAACATTTAATTTTCAAGTAATATATTGTTGATCTCTTTTGAACACAAAGCAGGGTATATAAACCTATTTGTTGCAATTCATTCTTTCATTTTTATTTCTTTCAAGTGTTTGTGCAAGTGCCTCAATTACAAAGCAAGGTGTATGATCTATCTATTTTATTTTTATCAAGTAATTGAACCTTTCTAGTATAATTAGGGCAATCTCTAGGTGGGATTATTCATCTAAGACCTCTACCCTGGGTGGAGTGTGTCAAGTCAAGGGGTAACTCACCTCGTTGGACCTACGACACACCCATTCAACAAGTTTTAGATTGGTGAATAATACATAAGGGGGGCAAACACTTTTCACCAACTAATTACAAAATTTACCATAATAAATCTTCGATCTACACTTCCCAAGACTCCCTTTAAGGCACTGGTTAAAATATAATTTCAATATTTATTATGTGAGCAGTTTTACTTATGCATGTTATCTAATTCTCTTTATGCTATTGATTATTGTAGAGGTTGTATCCTTTTGATGTATAAATGTTTCATGAGAAAAATGTTCTTTATGATGATTAATGCTAAGTGGTGAATGATCGAATTTCATTTTCAGCAATAAAATCCTAGAATAAATTGTTTTTCTTTCTTCGTTTAGAAAAGCCTTAATTTTATTTTTATAGGGACTACCCACCTTGGCTTCTCTAGGAGTTGGCCTAGACGGAGGAGTTGAGGATCAGGTGACATCACCTTCACTCGATACTTTCCCCCAAGGACACACCAAGTGGATTGAAGGTTTCTTCCATGTTAACCCAGGTGTGTATTAGGAAGGCAACAATGTCAACTGCATACTTTTGCTGACAGACAAAAATCCCTTTGATTGATTGGTCAACCTCAATGCCCAAAAAATATTTCATTATGGAAATATATGTCATCTCAAACTCAGATTGCATGGCATGTTTAAAACTAGTTAACTCAATATTTCCAGTATATATCATGTCATCAACATATAAACATACAATCAGAATTTTACCTTGTTGATCATTTTTGGTGTATAGAGTTGGCTCATTTTGGCTTCTGTTGAATCCATTCTTGATCAGGTAAGTGTCAATTCTATTGTACCAAGCTCTTAGAGTTTGCTTTAAGCCATACAAGGCTTTCTTCAATAGATACACTTTGACTGGCTAATCTTTGACTTCAAATCCAAGTGGTTGATCCACATAGACCTCTTCTTCTAAGCCACCAGTAAGGAAATATGACTTGACATACATCTGGTATACTTTCCATTTTTGTTGAGTTGTTCTATCTAATAGATTCCTTACAATGCCCAACCTTGCTACTGGAGAAAAATTTTCACCATAATCAATGCCTGGTTGTTGTGAGAATCCTTTGGCAACAAGTCTTGCCTTGCGTTTTTCAATATGCCCCTTTTCATTGAGTTTAGTTTTGTAAACCCACTTGACACCAATACTTTTCTTGTGTCTAGGTAGATCAACAAGATCCCATGTCTTGTTCGTCTCAATGGAGTCAATCTCTTTGCTCATGGATTGAACCCAATGTGTCTCTTTAGCTGCCTCTTTAAAAGATGTAGGTTGACATGACATTAATGCAAAAAGATTATGTTGATCAATATCATCCAACTGTTGATGGATTTCTCGCAAGCTTCGAGTTCTCTGATTTTGAAGTTCAGAGGATGAATTTATGCTTGAAGTAGAGTTGTCTTGAGGACTTTTAGGCTCTCCTTGTGCCTGCAATCTTGGAAGGGAAGGTTGATGTGTTTGTTGTCCTGAATTTTCTATGTCTTCAGGAAGTGGAAACAATGGATTTTGACTTTCCATAAGACAATTTTCAAACTCACTCCAAAATTGATTTTCAAGAAATTTGACATCTCTGTTGAGAATTAGTTTCTTTGAAATCAGATTGTAGAGTTTGTAGGCTTTGGATGCCTCACTGTAGCCAACAAAAATGCATTTCTCACTTCTATCATCAAGTTTCTTCCTCAATTCAGAAGGTATGTGAGTGAATGTAATGCATCCAAATGTCCTGAGATGAGAAACATTTATCTTTGTCCCACTCCATGCTTCTTGAGGGACCTTCATCTTGAGACTAGTGGTTGGAGATATATTCAGGAGATAAACTGAGCATGCTACTACTTCAACCCAAAATAGATTTGACATACATTTCTCTCTGAGAAGTTTTCTTTCCATGTACACTATTGTTTGATTTTTCCTTTCAGCCACTCCATTTTGTTGTGGAGTATAACTGGCTATATTTTCCATAATTATGCCTTGTGATTTGCAGAAATTTGCAAATTCTTTGGAGTTGTATTCTCCTCCTTCATTTGACCTGAGAATATTAAATACTTCCAACTCAGTTTTTCAGCTTCATCTTTAAACTCTTTGAACTTTGCAAAAGTTTCAGACTTGTGTATAAGAAAATAGATCCATATTTTCCTGCTAAAGTCATAAATAAATGTTAGGAAATAAAAGATACCACCTGTTGAATTTGTTTGCATTGGTCCACATAGGCCAGTGTGAACTAGCTCTAAGTGTTGTTTGGCTTGAGTGGAAGATTGTGGAAAACTAGTTCTCTTATGTTTTCCAAGAATGCAAGATTCACATGGGGGATTTTTCTCTTTAAACATAGGTAGACCTTTGACCATGGAGGGATTTTGTAGAAGGCTTAGACTTTGAAAGGGTAGATGTCCAAATCTTGCATGCCAAACCATAGTTTCATTGGGGGTGGATGCACTTTGCGCATATGATTGGATCAGATTTGAAGTTCTAAGGGTCAGGAGGAACATTCTATTCATAGTCATGTGGATTTAAGAAATCAATTTCTTGTGGGGGGTTTTGTCATATATCCTACATGATGCCTTCTCAAAAAGTACCTTATGGCCATGTTCAATAAGTTGTCCTACACTTAAAATATTATGTGTCAGATCTAGAACATGATAGACATTGTTTATGTCTTTCTTTATATTTTGTTTGGTGAGAATAGGTACAATTCTTTTTCCTTGAACTTTGACTAAGTAATCATTTCCAAGTGTATTATTAGATGAAATAGAAGAATCAATGCATGAAAGTAAATCTTTGTTACCTGTCATGTGATTGTTGCATCCACTATCCAACAACCAGAGATCTTTGTGTTGTTCTTCAGTCTTGTGAAATGATAGAAACACACCATCTGAGGTTTCTCCTTCATGATTTTAGACATGTTCTCTACCTGAGAGTTGATCTTCTTGATTCTTCCGACATTCAAATCCATAGTGCCCATACTTTTTGCAGTAATATCATTGTATGCTCGATTTGTCATTTGATATTCTCCCTCAGCCTCTTTGAGGCTGGAAATTATGATTCTGGTTCTGTTTTCTATGACCTTCACTTGAGTGATTGTTACTTGGACTTCTCCCTCTTCCTCAGTGATGTCTACCTCTGCCTCTCCCTCTACTAAAGGAGAATTGAGTCTTGAAGGCGTTGGATATTGACTCATCTTCGAGATGTAGTCTAGTCTCATGTGTCAATAGAGAGCCCATTAATTCATCTATTGAAAAAATTGACAGATCCTTGGATTCAAGGATGGTTGTAACAACCATTTCGAATTTATTTGGAAGACTTCTGAGGGCTTTCTCAACGATTATTTGATCAGGGATGTCTTCACCAGTAAATCGGATCTGGTTTACAATTCCCATGACTCTGGTCATAAATTGATCAACGTTTTCAGACTCTATCATTTTTAAAGTCTCAAAGTGCATCCTCAAAGTCTGTAGCTTAATGGTTTTGACCCTATCATTTCCTTGGTAAGCTGATTTAAAGATGTCCCAGGCTTGTTTTGAGGTAACAACACCTGTTATTTTTGAGAAAATTGAGTCATCTACTAAGTTCTGAATCTATAATTGTGCCTTATTTTCTTTTTCCCTCTGTGTTTCCTGAGAAGTTCTATGTTGATTTCTCATGGAAGAAATATATGTTGGATCTAGTTCCACGTAGCCAAGATTCACTAGATCCCAGCACTCTTGTGCTTGTAAGAAGGATATCATTCTAATAGACCAAAATTCACAATTCTTTCCAAGAAGAATCAGTCCTTGCGTTGGTCCTAAATTGCTAGAGGTGGCCATCCTGAAAAAAATTGAACAAAAAAAATTTGTTAGAGATTTTCATGCTTACCTGTTTCCTATGCGTAAAAATAGGTCTGTGAAATCCTGTGTGTGACTTCGGGCCAAAAAACATGGGGTAGACCACTTATTTATCTTTGATCTGGCTGGATCTAATTATCCGAGCACGAGATCTACGGAATCAGAGCTCTGATCTCTATTCTTTATCAATTGTTCTTTATCGGGCTATCTGAGTTTACTGAAGAACCCAAAAAAAAATTGAAGCTCAACTTTTCATGTGACTGGGAGTTGTAAACCAGGCACTTTGGGCCTTCGAGCTTCGGGCATTAAGACATGTGAAGGTCTCAGTTCCTTTGAATAGTTGAATGGTTGAATAAACGAATTGTTGCAAAGATCAAAGGTCCTTGTTGATTTCAGATAAACGGTCCACAATTACTTCATGAATTCATGCCTTCGGGGCTTCGGTCGATATACCTTTCTTACCACGCAATCCTCCGAACTCACAAACCTCCAAACAGGGGGAAGAGATCGACGGTCTCAATTACCGGTCGAGATCTACGACTCAGAATTACTTCGGGACTCTAGGCTTTGAAGATCTTTCACCGCTCGCAATCATAATACTCGTGAAGTGTTGAGGCGGCAAACTATCCGTAGAGGTGTAAATCCAACGATCCTTAGGATTCTGCAAAAAAATGGCCTAGATATTCTTCGTAACTCCGGCCTTCAGGAGTTTCCATCTGCTAACTCGCGCTAGTCTCTGGAGTGTCGAAACTCCAGAGTGCTAGATCAGCCTCCACATGTCCTCTTGATTGGACGATTGAGATTTATTTCGACCTTCAGGGCTTTGGAAGTTATGGAAACACTACACCATGTTTTCTCCAAGCCTTTAACTAGAGAAGTGGAAGATCCTTCGTCCACGTGTCTTCGTTGATGGATAGTCCAGACGAATTTCCGGGCTTCGGGACTTCGAGGGTTCTTTACTCAGCATTGCTTTCTTCCTCCCGAAGAACGAGATCATTGAATACAGGGATCGTCTGACACATGTCCCCTGCTTGGATCGACGGATAAGAATTGTTTATATGTGACCGAGAGTTGTGACCTCAGCTTAACCTTTAGGCACTTATCTCACTTTTCAAGATCGATAATGGACTGTGAAGATCAACAGCCACGAGTGATTGTGGAAACTCAACTTGCTCACGCTTTAATTTCCTTCCTGATCTCTACAATGTGAAGATGCTCGTTCATAGTGGGATCGATATCCACCATTGATTTGTTGATCTAGTAAAATCAACAATCCTAAGGGATTGTGGAGTCTCAACTTGCTCACGTTTTAATTTTCCTTGCGATTTATGCAATGGCTTTCCACCGTCGATCTCCCTTCAATGAGATTTGATGATTGTGACTTAATTTTTTCTTGATTTGACAACTTATATTTCTCTCGCCCAGATCTAACGACTGAAGAAAAAAAATCACCTCTTCTACGCACTCCTCATCCTTTCTGAGCTTGATTAATGGCTCATATCTATTCCCACGGCCAATATTACGGCTGTTGTAGCTTCTCCTTTGTTGCTTCTACAAACTTCCTTCTAAAGAAAGACTTTCACAAATCTTTAAATGCAAAAGAATTTCACAAATTCTTTAAATGCTCACGAATCTTTAAGTGTTTTGTCCTTCTGCAGCTCTTCTTCCTCGCGCTTGTTGTCTCCAACGATATTTTGATTGTACTGCAGACTGCGGACTGCTCTCCAAGCTCTGTGAAGAATATTGCATCATGTTCTCTCATCTGCGAGACAATGTAAGATCTGCGTTCTTCTTCTTAGGATTGGGTTGCTCTCCAGGCACTGTGAAGAGGCTTACATCCTACGCTCTGATACCATGACAAAATGAGAACCAAAGAAGATAATACTGAGAAGACAAAATTGGGAACATTAAAGTGAAGAGCGCATAGCGTCGAGTGCATTTCATTAAGGGAAAAGAGCTTAGCTACATAAGCTCGAGCAAATCAAGAAGATCAAGAAGATCAAGAAAAAAAACAAAAAATCCTAACATACTCGTACAACTGGCCAGAACAACTAGCAGTGTACAGTCACATACTGTTGAGGCTATAGATATAACTAAAATTTACCCGAATACCATGATAGCATGAACCATTTGTACACTAACAATAATTCACATATAACATATCATTAATTGGATCATGGGAATCATTAATCAGATTATCACATTTGGCGGTGGTTACACATCCATGCCTATATGACTACTATATAGCCTAAAATTTGATTTAGGGTTTTGATAACATGTCATCTAATTTACTTGCACGACGAATATGATGAACAATCTACCAATCAACAAGGGAATGTCTAACTGTAATATACCCATTATTGCAGATGATTTTGTCGAATACTATGAATTCTTCATGCTTCTAGGAACTCCATCCTAGATTCCGCAGAGGCGATTCCAAGAGTCCTCTCGCTGCATTTTCAACTGGCGGTAGAAATCTCCCATGATTGATTCAACTTTCATGTATAGTTCCATGACGCTCAATGGAAACCTGTCTTATATTAGACTCTTCGTCACCTTCGACCATTAGACAATTGCTACTTCATCATTAAGGCGCGCCTGATGCATATAATAATCTCCCACATCAATAGAAATCTCGAACACAACCAATTGAGGAGGAGATGTTTTGGGTGCCGCCATTGTCATCACCCTATTGTTGCGAGACTCTTTCGCAACAAATTATACTATTTCTTAGTTTTTCATCGTTTGTTTATATATATATATATATATATATATATATATATAGTTTTACAGTCATGAAGATAGCTACTTAATTTTTTAAACCATAAATTTGATAGGCAGGTCAAAAATTTGTCCATATCTATATATTTATATATAATATATTTACATAACAGGTTGTATCCAATATTAGTAATAGGTTGCATCCAAGATAAGTAACAGGTTGTACAGTGCTCATCACATTCATAGTGGGTGATAGGTTTTGACTCTTTGGACATGCCACTTGATGGAAAAAACCCTTGTGAATAGCATCATGCAAATTTGCAAAATCCCCCGCTAGTTCTAACTTCGACATAAGTAACAATTTCCTAAATTCAAAAGCTAATTTTTGTGTAAAGCATGCATAGCACAAGTTATAAATTCTATGATAGAGGTTGCATGCATAGCACATGTTATAAATTCTATAGCAAAGGATGCATACACTGTGGAGCACCTGCATGCTCACATGTCACTAGGACTCTTTGGACCATATCACATCCCTCTGCATGCTCACATGTCACTAGGACTCTTTGGACCATATCACATCCCTACAGGATGAAAAGTGAAGGTTGAGAGGGAAGAAAATATCAACGATTCAAGAATAGTGTTGAGAACCAGCATGCAACTATCCAGAGAGGTAAGGCTCACAAAAATTTAGTATTAAAATTCAATTGCATTGAACATTTTCATGCTCGCTTTTATTGTTCGAATTTTTGAAAATTGTGGTTGTATAAGGGTGGAAATTGTCTTTGTATGATGATGGAAATTGTATTTGTTTGAATAAATCTAGGGGGCTATGTCAATTTAAAAAACACCTTCTTTTACACTTATTTTCTCACCATTTTGTGTTTTCATCCACATGTTAAATACCTTCTCACTTGTGTTTTTAGATGTCTTTTTGATAATAAGAATAAGCATGGGTGCCTCTGATTCAAATCATGTATCTCTTAGCTCTTACCCCATAGTAGCAACAATGCACTCCATAAATAAAACAAATTTATAACTTATATAGTATAATCTCTTCATTTTTATAGAAGCTGATAATTCCTTGAAAAAATAGAGGTGAGGCAATAAACTTGTGGTTTTGGGATTGAATGTGGGTGATGAGGCAGACATCTTCTTCTTGGGTCCATCCTTCCAGGCCCCTTTGTTTTTATGAGCCTTCTCATAGCAAAAATATCTCCCCATCTCCACAGACACAAGAATGAATGAAGGAATAAACGTGACCAATTCCAAATCGAATGGGACTGATAATTGAAAGGGAGTAATTTAATACAGGAGATATCTGATTGCATTTTGTTAAGTGATTTTGCTTGATTTAAATGACAGACAAAAAAATATTACACGTCATGCTAAGGGAAATTTAAAATACAAACCCGTCATAAAAATTTTACGTGATCCGTAGAAATGTCCATCAAATTTATACCTTGCATGGCATAGCATAGAAAGAAGAAGAAACTTATATGAATGCAACATCAAAAGCATGGACAACCTTCAAAGATGCATAGAATTTAGAATTTTGTAGATAGCAACAAATCTTCCTAAAACCTTTGTATGCATAATATATTGATTTTTTTCAAAAAATAATTAAAGAACTTAAAATGTGGAATTAAATAACTTCTTCTCTTAGTAGAAAAAACAACAAAGATGATGAAGTAGAGGTCAATGATGTAAACTAAAGTCTCTCTGTAATGGACAAGAGAATCCTGACCTCTTCAAAGGAAGAAGCCAAAGCACCTAGCCTAGTCATCCAACACCCTTGTGTACTCAGGAATCAATACCTAAAGTGGAGAGGAGTGAAGGGTTAGCTTGTTCAATTCTGAATGAAACTCACCATGTCATTCAGGCTTGCAAGATGTTTCCATTATGCTCGAATGAGAGATAGTTATTGCATTGCTTGGCTTGATAGGAATGTTTCCAGTGTGCTTGGATGAGAGTGAGAAGGCTTATCCAATTCTTGCATTATTGCATTGCTTGGCCCCATAAGAAGAGGCGATTATGAGGGAAATATGGATGGGAGGTGATGATATTAAGAATTGTTTAGGGTGTCGGTGTGTTTGTTAAGCTTACATAGTTGTTTCTAGTCTTTAGGAAATTGTCGAAATTAGTTGGAGTGAATCTCTCACATCCAACTAGATGATTCCTATATTGGTGTGAGGTTGAGATATTTTCTCAACTATAGATCAAGATAGTTTTTCAATCTTGAGACAAGGCTTATGTATTTATATGTACTTTATTTTCTTTGTTTAATAAAAAGAGCTCTCACACCTTTTTGTTTGTGCATAATAACATCTACCCTCACATTTCTCAATATGGTATCAGAAGGAGGACTGGGCTTAACTCCCTCATGGGAGGCCCATGATCTTAGAAGAGAAATGAAATCCTTCTTAAAGGAATAAATTCCTGTAGGCCAGAGTAGTGTGATTTGATTTCGCCGTTTCAATCTTTTAGTTGCTTTAGACTCCCACTATTTTCGCTGATGGCAGTGAGGTCACGATTTTGGAGGCCTACATGTGAAGGAAAGATCCATTACGCTAGAGGAAACACTAAGGTGGTCGTTGTGAGCAAAATCATTGATTTCGCACATCTGATTGCCAAGATGCTGAACGTTTTTGAATCTGTCGTGCTGCTGAAATGCTAGTTTCCTAGCATGGATCTGGATGCGTTGGTATCTATAAAGAAATGCAATGCATGGAGACAACTAAGGTTTACCTTAGCTGCTAGCCATTTCTCATTGTATTCCTGAGCTGCTGCAAGTCGCTTTTGTGCCTTTCGCTGAGCTTTTGCTAGTAGACTGATATTGATGGCACAAATCGCTCGCTAGAAACAGATGGGCTTGCAGATCTGCCAAGACTTTTTCTCGTTGTCTCCTTTGGGCTCTAGACTTTCAGTTCTGGGGTTCGTCTTTCATATCTTGCCTTGCAGTCTTCCTTGGAGACTCCTTCTTCACTTCCTCGTCCGCCCTCAGTTGTTGGGGACAGTTTGGTGTTGGGTTCAAGCGGTCGCAGTGCCTGAGGTTTCTTCTTGCTTGGTGTATTGTGTTTCATCTTGTGGTTTGCAGGCTCTGGTTTCAACAGACACAGATCTTCTTTTTCCCTCTGAATTCTGGTTCATCGGACTGGGGAATTTCCTCTTTTGGAATCCTTGGGATATCTGCAAAACAACACTTTTGGCTTCTTCAACCGAAGCTTCCGTTGTTTCTTCCACAACACATTCGAAATTTTCTTCAGGAGGATGTTCAATCATAGCCACGAGTAGCGCCAGAATTCGCGATCAGAACATAAAATTGTGGAGGGAGACGACGAGTTCCTTTGGGTATTTGGATTCACCATTACTTTCAGGTAGCTTCCTCTTATGCGTTTCCTTTTTCTCGGATTTATGATTTGAGTAAATCCATGAGATGTAAGAACTCGGCTCAGAGATCTGGTTGGAGATCTACAAGTCGGTTTTATGTGGGGATCTATCCGTTGGACGTCGATCAACCATATAAAATTATTTGATGGTTGGCACTTTTTTCTGGTTGTGGCCATATCGTAGCTTCTCTTTTCCTCTCTTAGCGTGGCCATTATTGTACCAGTCCACATATTGTGTTCTGCACCTCCCAATCAACGTGGAATTGAGCCAATCAATGCAGATTTGGGAGCTTCCTTCTGACTATTGTTCCCTAATAACAACAAGGGTTGATGTGATTCGATCTTCAGATTGACAATGCCATTCTTCCCTTCAGACTCTCAAAGGACATGACTTATTGGCAGTTTATGGAAGATATTTCTTCCGATGAGGATCAACAAGAAACAATGCGGTCTGGGAACACTGTGGGGTCTGAGAACATTATTGTTGAACGTCATAAACAAATTACGTCATTTTTAACCCCCTTTTCAGCTGGCAAGGCACTAATTTTGATGGTTTCCTTGGGGTTCAGACTCCAGTGGGCGATGTTGCACGTTTTCCCTTAACAAATGGACGGAAAAGAGCCAGACCCATTGATGGTCAGGTCATCCAGAATTTGGTTTTATTTTTTTTTTTAAATAATAGGGCACAGAATGGTGGGAATTCTTCTAAGAACTTCAACTCGGAGGCTTCAAACTCGGGACCTCCTATTGGATAGGGGTTTGTTGATGTGCTATGTAGAAGTAGCACTAGGGTTCTTATTGCTGAGTGCATTAGTGATTTTGTGAGAACAACAGTGGGGATGTATTGGGACAAAACAATGATCCAGGTGGATATCGGTGGCCACCCACCTATTTCACTGGCTCGAAAAATAGTTTTCCATCTTGGTTGTTTTTCGACAGTTTTTTGGGTTCCAAACTTCCGGGGTCATTTTGAGACTCTAAATGACGTTGTTTGGGGATTTGGGGTCCAAGAGATTGCAAGAGGCACTAAATTGGATTAGTTGAAAATCCTTCTTCTCGGTTATACCTTTCCAACGGTGTATCGAATGCCCCAAACAAAGTTCGTATGCAAAAGTTACACCCCCGGGAAGTTGACATATCAACTACCCCCATCAGGGCCTACAAACATTTTGGATTTTCATCTTCTGGGGTTAGGGTTTTGGATTTTAATTATGTTAAAAATGTCTTTGGAGCCTCATTGTAACAATCATCTTCGTGCAAATGTGAGTAGTCATCACATCTCTTTGCAGAGATAAGTTGTCACCATTCTAGCGAGTCTCTCACTCTGTATTTTTACAGTCTTTTTACATTTCGCTCATGAATAGAAATTGTGTATTACTGTATCTCTGTGTGTATGGTTGAATCTTTGATATATTTCTGTTATATTATTGGATATCTGAGATATCTCTATACATTTATTTATTATATCTCCGCTCTCATTTTGTACCGAAAATAATCTGGATCAGTGGTATCAAAGAAGGTTGCTCTTAATAATTTTTCAATGCATATCCCCGAAGAGGTATGTGTATAGGAAGTCGGGTTTCGAGCTTGTCTCTCTTGAGGACAGTCACTCTCGCATGCCCAAGAAACCCTCCATGGTGGAATAAAAGAAAAATGACGGAGCAAAAGATTCTATAAATCTGTTGCTTGAGCAAGCTCTCATGCGACAGAGGGATAATTAATGATGGAGAATTTTTCCCACATCCTTCAATGCCTGTCGATAACAACATGAACATCTTCATCAAACGACCACTTTGGAGGCACCTCGTCTTTCAAGGTACAAGTTAATTTTGATATTCCCATATTTGAAGGACAAATAGATGCAGATGCCCTAGAAAAATGGTTAAATCTACTAGAAGGTTATTTCTCTGTTCATAATTTCTCCGACGGGGAAAAGATCACCTTCGCACTCCTTAAGGCTCTCCCCCATGTCAAACATTGGTGGGAAACTTACTGGGAGAAAATTTCCATAGAGGAGTCTGGAATATATGGGGCCGAACAATATTATTCTGTTGGAAACTATGACGACCAGTACATGAGATGGACCACACTGCAGCAAGAGAGAGGCCAAGAAGTGCTAGAGTTCACCAATATATTTCGTACCTTACGCACCAAGTTGGGTATTAAAGACTCTGAGTGACATTTGGTTCTAAAATATCATGGGGCTCTACATAGATACATCCAAACTTAAATGGATTTTATGGACATCTCATCACTGGGTGTTTCTTATCGATGTGTTGTTAAAATCGAGCATAAATTTAAGCACCAGAACAAGTGAGAGTTCGTATCTGCAAATTCGCAACAACAAAAGTATGACAAAGACAGCCCTAACAAACAATCTCCCAAAAACCAATCCAAGCCACAAGAAAAGAAGGGTCACGGGAAGACTAAGAAGGACACTGGAAAGTGGTGTGATTTCCACAAAATCCCCTAGCACAACACCAATGAATGCCGCTCAAAATAGTCATTGGTGGCGGAGATCAAAGACAAGGAGTCGAACCCTGATTCAGAATCTGATTCAGAAAATACTGGTAGAAGACAAATCATCAACGTAGACCCCACTGTTATTGTTGTGACTGCAACAATTCAACCAAAAGACCCAAAAGATCATGAAGAGGGGGAGTGCCTTTTTCATTCACAGATGTGGGTGAAGTGGACCTCGCTGCATTTTATTGTTGATAGAAGAAGCCAGAAGAACCTCATCTCAAAAGAGGTCGTCAAACAGTTGTGATTGTCAACAACACCACACCCTCATCCATACAACATCTGGTGGCTTCGCCAGGGATGAGATCTATGTGTCAGCCAGTAGTTTTGATTGTCATATGGCATCCATCCCTTCAAGGATGAGGTATTATGTGATGTTTCCCCGTTGGATGTCTGCGATGTTCTTTTGGGCCATCCATATATGTGGAAGCGCCATGCTATCTATGAGTATTGACCCCGTAGTTTCATTGCTACTCTGGGGGGTCATCTCTACAGGATACCAGAGGTAGTTCCGACTAGTGTCCCACCTAAACAGTGCTTCAAGGTAATATCCCATACTACAAAATTCAACTTCTTCACAATTTGTTCAAAAGGTGAACAAAAGGATACTGCAACCACTACAGCATTGGCCCAAGAACCTTTTATCCAACAGAAGCAGGTCGACAAGATTGCAGCAAAGCACAAAGATTCATTTTGCACACAGTCATCTCATGTAGCCCGACTGGTTGAATAGACTCAACCTCGCTATTAATTGGTTTGTGACAACCTTCAACAAACTAAGCAACAAAACTTCTCCAACAAGGAAAGCAACTCACCAAGATTCTGATTCAACAAATGCTTCCCCATTTCCTCTGGAAACTCAAAGAAATGGAGACCATTTATTCCTAAGGAGGGAGGATTGATCCAAGTGGATATTGGTGGCCACCCACCTATTCCACTGGCTCGAAAAATAGTTTTCCACATTGGAAGTTTTTCGGCAGTTTTTTGGGTTTCAAACTTCTAGTTTTGAGGCCCTAAACAACGTTTTTTGGGGATTTGGGGTCTAGGAAACTATCGAAGACATTAGTTTGGACTAGTTGAAAATCCTTCTTCTCGGTTAGACCATTCCAACGGTGTATCGAGTGCCCCAAATGGATATCGTATGAAAAAGTTACACCCCCGGGAAGTTGACGTATCAACTACCCCCATCGAGGCCCGCAAACCTTTTGTTTTTTCATCTTCCGGGGTTAGGGTTTTGGATTTTACTTATGTTAAAAAGGTATTTGGATCCTCATTGTAACAATCATCTTCTTTTGAATGCGAGAATCCATCACATCTCTTCTCAGAGATAAGTTTCCACCATTCTAGTGAGTCTTTCACTCTGTATTTTTACAGTCCTTTTACATTTCGCTCATTAATAGAAATTATGTATTACTGTATCTCTGTGTTTATGGTTGCATCTCTCATATATTTATGTTATATTATTGGATATCCAAAATATCTCTATACATTTATTTATTATATCTCCAGTCTCATTTTGTGCCGAAAATAATCTCGATCATGTCTATGACAATATTTGCTCTAGCCTCACCAATCCCAAGCATGAGGCCCACGTGAAGGGAATCTTAATTTTTGTCCTTAATGGGGTTGTTGAAACCCCTCTCAATACTTATCATGATCTTTTGACCAATGGTGACAAACAGATCACCAATGTGTGTGTCTTCTTTGCCCCTTATCCTCCTAGTGTGATTGAAGTTATTGAGATTTATCCTCTCGATACAGTACGAGTTGTTTCTTCAAGCAATTCTCACGGAGAGGCACTTATCGCCATTAGCTTGAGTGTGTACCAAGTTTTTTTTTTCACATGGCTTCCAACGTTCAAATCAAATTGCTATTGTGTGTTTGGCTTTAATATTGGGAGCTATTTTAAAGGGTTTGTATTTTTTATTTAGAGGTTTATGGATTAATTGTCCGCTACTTTTTTTAGGTATTCAAAAGAGAATTTCACTCTCTTCCCCACCATTTGTTGCATGCCACATTTAATTCCTTTGATATATTCTTGTTTTTCTTTCATGGGATGGTAAATTAAAATATGATGTGATGCAAGAGCATCACAATCACATCAAAAGGAAGTGGACGTGGAATTGGAATCGACACCTTAACACATCGAAGGAGTTGAACTGACAATTAACTAGCTTGGAAGTGGTGTGAAGACTTTTTGGAATTCTCGTAAATTAATTTTGGTTGTGTAAAACTGGGTCACTGTTTGAAATTACGGAACCATTGTAAATCCTCTACACAACCGTAAATGTATTACAGGTGTGGGATATTATCCCTGATTATTCATTAGGTTGCATTAATTGAGTAGGTAATTTCTTGAACATAATGTAATAGTATTTAGATAGGAGGAAGAAGAGAGAAAAAGCTATGGGTCCTTCGACAAGTTTTTCTTGTAATAGTTGTAAAGGATAAATGTTTGTAATTATGTTTCCTTTTGAAATGAATAGAACAAAGGAAATTGACCCAAATACACATGTTGATATTGTTATGGTTTGACTGTGTTATTATGTGTTTGTGAATGGATGATGTTCATAGTGAATGAATGAATAATTGAATGAGTTCAATTGTTTCTCTTCTGTAATATTATGCAAGAAGTGCATGCAGAGTGCAAGGAGTGCATGCAGAGCGCAAGGAGTGTGTGTGAAGAAGTCATTTTCGACTTAAAGCTCAGAAGAGATAGTGGAGAAATTTCCTATGCAAAGTGTGCATACTGAGCACAAGGACTGCGTATAGAAACAAACTTGTGTTAAAGTTTGAAATCTCAAGAGGTTGAGTGCAGAGTATGCCAGGAGGGCGTCAGAAAATATTTTGAAAAAGACACAGAGTGCAAGTGTTCGCTAAGGGGTGAGATTTAAATTTCATTTTCCAAAAGTTCAGGAGGAGTAGTGGTTTTAAGTCTTGAGAGGAAACACTTAGAAAAGTTTCTAAGTTTTGAAGAGTTGAAGAGTTCAGAGGTGGAGCGCATAAAATTGAAGTTCGAAGAAAGAATATGTATGGAGGATTGAGCAGGAGAAATCCTTTAGAAAATAATTTTGGAGATTGGACAAGATCGAGGGTCAAGACCCATTCAGAAAGAACTGAAATCTTACAAGTCGTTAGATCTCAGAGAAGTAGTGCACTACTTAGTCGCGAGGAGCCATCAGAATTTCGCGAAACCAAAAGATTTGGAAGAAGCAGAGTGAAATTCGCAAAATCGTGAAATATGAAATCTCGAAATCATCAGGACCATCCATTAAAGGAGGACATGTGGCCATAGATCAGCGTTTCATTGATTCGTAAATCGAGAAGTTGGAGGTACGAGTTGTGAGGATTCGCAAAATGTGAAATCGCGACATAATCAAAACCATTGACTGGAGAGCCAATGTGGACCGTTGATCTAATATGAATATTTCAAAATTTTTAGTATTGGAGGATCATGAGAATGGAGGTGAATCGCATCGAGAGTTCCTAATACGTGAAATCTCAATGCGCTCGGAAGGATTGGCCCTAGGTCATAGTGAAGGGTCATATGGATGGATGATAAGGGAGGAGCTAGCATGCGCTAGACCCTTGTCGAAATTTTGGGACTCGAAAGTTCGAAGGACAAAGAGCTGGTTGACTCATATAGTCGATACGCGAAATCGCGACGTGCCTTTTCGAATAAGCGTGTGGTCATAAGGCGTGGTCACGTGGAAAAAGGATTTCAGTTAGCATTTGTTCACATAGGTGAAAGTTTTCATAAAGACCTGTGGATTGTTTTCTTAGAGGTTCCAGCAGAGAATCAAAGACTGTTTCGATCCAGTCTTCATAAGATCCTAGGTTGGGAGGTCGCAAAGTCCTTGGAGAGGAGAGGGTTTGCACCAAGTGGTATCAGAGCTTGAAAAATATTTGAAGTTGAACTCGGTGTGTTAGGAACAGTTGAAGCGATGTCGTTGAGGATACACACAGGACCATCTATGGAAAACCATGTTGTAGGAAGAGAAGTTAGAGAACTTCACGCAAGGTTGGAAGTGATGGAAGCAATGCAAAGGAGAACACATGTCGTTGAAGATGTCAGTGATGTAGAAAGCGAAGAAATAGAAGTTGAAGAAGCTACAGTGGAAGATGAGGGTGAAGAACGCTTATTGAAAGTTGTTGTGAAGTTGGGAGCTAGAACAAAGATGGACGTTCCCACATATGAAGGTAATTTGGATGTTGAAGAACTATTGGACTAGATAAGGTCCATGGATAAGTATTTCGACTATGAAGAGGTTGATGAAGGAAGGAAGGTGAGACATGTTGTCACCAGATTAGAGGGACATGCAGCATTGTGGTGGGATGAACTGCAAGTAGAAAGGAGGAGCAAAGGAAAACATAAGATAAAGAATTGGGATAGGATGGTAGCCAAACTGAAGGCTAAATTCATACATAAGGATTACCGGATAGAGTTGTTCAGAAAATTGCAGAACCTGAGGCAAAGGGGTATGACAGTGAAAGAGTATACAGAAGAATTTAATAGGCTGAATATTAGGACTGGACAAAGAGAGAAGGATGATGAAAAATTTTCCAGGTATATAAATGGTTTGAGTTATGAAATTCAGGATGAAATCAGTATGATGGTTGTGAGGACAGTGGAAGATGCTTATCAGATTGCACTGAAGGTAGAAGAAAAGTTGGCCAGAAACTAGAGCCAGCGGAACAGAGGAAGAGGCTTAAATATAGGTAAGGGAGTTGTCTATGATAAGGCATCGAAATCTAAGGATGAGAATGAGAAATCATATGGTCATTTTGAAAGAGGAGGAAGTTCCCAAAGAAGACTGTTTGGTGGGAGAAATTATTTTCCTCAAGGAAGAGGAAGAAGTAGAGGAGGCAGAGTTAAATGTTATGCATGTGGAAAGACAGGACATATGTCTTGGGAATGTCCCGAGAGGAAGATAAAAGGAGGAGGAGAAGCACACATTTCTGAAGCCCAGAAGAATGTGGAAGCAGAGGCAGCAGAAGGAGGACAAAATCTTATGATGAGGAAAGTTCTTCTAAAGCCAGAGAAAGAAATAGAAGACCCGGTTCAACGAACGAGGTTGTTAAGGACTGCTTGTAAAACAAAGGACAAAGTTTGCAAGATGATTATAGACAGTGGGAGTACTGATAATTTAGTATCAACAGAGATGGTAAAGACATTGAAGTTGGATACAACTGCACATCCAATTCCATACAAAGTATCATGGTTGCAAAAAGGACATCAAGTAATGGTAAGTCAACAATGTAAAGTTGAATTTAAAATAGGAGGCTATAAAGATGAGATTATGTGTGATGTAATTCCCGTGGATGTTTGTCATATTTTTTTAACCATGGCAGTTTGATAGGAATGTTATCCATGATGGGAGAAAAAATACCTATACTCTAGAAAAGAATGGTAGAACCCACATGTTACTGCCAATAGAAGAGAAGAAAGAAAAGGAAGAAGCCAACACAAGAAGCACAAGAATACTTCTCATGAGTGGGAAGGAAATCTTGAAGGAGGTCAAGAAAGATCAAGAAATGCAATTTATTGCAGTAAGGAAGCCAAGAGTTATCCTTACCAATACTTTTGTGGATGATTTACCTGAAGAAATCCAAGAATTGTTGGAGAATTTTGCTGACATAGTAGTAGATGAGTTGTCTCACTCATTACCACCTATTAGGAGTATTAGCCACCATATTGACTTGATTCCAGGAGCCAGTTTTTTGAGCAAAGCAGTGCATCGATTGACACCTCGAGAGAATGAAGAAGTTAAGAAGTAAGTTCAAGAGTTGTTGGATAAAGGTTTAGTCATGGAAAGTCTAAGCCCATGTGCAGTGCCAACTGTATTGAGTCCAAAGAAGGATGGGGGATGGAGAATGTGTACGGATTCCAGAGCCATCAACAAGATTACCATCAGGTATAGATTTACTTTAACTAGGATGGATGATTTGATGGATTGTTTGAGTGGAGCAAGTTATTTTTCAAAAATAAACTTGAAGAGTGGATATCATCAGATAAGAATGAGAGAGGGAGATGAGTGGAAAACATCATTCAAAACAAATGAAGGTTTGTTTGAATGGCTAGTCATGCCATTTGGATTGACAAATAATCCAAGTACATTTATGAGGCTGATGAATGAAGTACTGAAGGAATTCATAGGTAAATTTTTCATTGTATATCTGGATGATATATTAGTTTTCAGCAAAACAAAGGAAGAACATTTAAAGAACTTGACATTAGTGATGAGGAAATTGCAGCAAGAAAACTTGTTAATAAACTTGAAGATTTTTTTTTTTTATGAAGACATAGCTCATATATTTGGGTTTTGTGATCTCTTCAAATGAATTGAATATGGATCCAGAAAAGGTGAGAGAAATCAAATAATGGTCGTCACCCAGGAGCATATTTGAGGTGAGAAGTTTCCATGGTTTAGCAAGTTTTTATAGAAAGTTTATCAGAAATTTTAGTAGTATATGTGCACCCATGATGGACACTGTGAAGAAGAAACATAAGTCTTTTAATTGGACAAAGGAGGATGAGAAAAGCTTCAGAGTGTTGAAAAAGAAGATAACAAAACAACCAGTTCTAGTTTTACCAGATTTTGGAAAGACATTTCAGGTGAGGTGTGATGCAAGTGGGATAGCCATTGGAGCAGTTTTGAGTCAAGATAATAGGTCAGTTGCTTATTTCAGTGAGAATTTGAATGATGCTAAGGAGAAATATTCTACATATGACAAGGATTTTTATGCAGTGATTCAAGCTTTGAAAAAATGGAGACATTATTTAATTCTAAAGGAGTTTGTCTTGTATAGTGATAATCAAGCTTTCAAATTTGTTACTAGGCAAGAGAAGTTGAATTAGAGACATGCTAAGTGGGTAGAATTCATGTAGAATTTTACTTTTTTTATTAAACATATTTATGGAAGTGCTAACAAAGTTGCAAATGCTTTGAGCAGAAGAATTTTGGTTATACAGGAATTTCCAGTGAAGACCTTAGAGTTTGAGCACCTTAAGGAAATGTATCAGGAAGATTCAGATTTTAAGGAGGCTTATGAAGCATATGAAAATCCTTTGTTGAGGGATAACAACTAATGGTCAGAATATTTGATCCAGGATGGATTGTTGTTTAAAGGAAGCGAATTGTGCATACCAAGATGTTCAATGACAGATAATTTGTTGAAGGAAAAACATAAGATGTTCAATGTTTAGCCGGACATTTTGGGCATGATAAAATATTTGCACAGTTGAGTAATTCGTATTATTGTCCAGGTATGAGGGAAGATGTGAAGAAATTCGTAAACCGATGTAATATTTTTCAACATGAAAAAGGGAAGAGACAAAACATTGGTTTGTATCAACCATTGCCTATTCCAGAAAGACCTTGGGATACAATTAGTATGGATTTTGTATTGGAATTACCTAGAACCCAGAAGGGAAGTGATTCCATATTTGTGTTGGTCGATAAATTTTCCAAGATGGCACATTTCATACCATGCCAGAAGAAAAATGACGCTACACACATAGCCAATTTGTTTTTCAGAGAAATTGTGAGATTACATGGATTGCCCAAAAGCATAGTTTCAGATAGGGATCACTTTTGGAGGAATCTATGGAAGAGGTTGGGAACTAATTTATCTTTTAGTTCATAATATCACCCTCAGATAGACGGAAAGACCGAAGTGGTGAATAGGAGTCTATGAAATTGTTTAAGGAGTTTAGTCACTAAACAAGGTCGTCAATGGGATCAGATTCTGGCACAAGCAGAATTTGCATTTAATAATTCAATTAATAGAAGCACTGGAAAAAGTCCATTCGAGATAGTATATGGAAGACAGTCAAGAGGGGTTGAAAAATTGAGAGAATTGAAATAATATGAATTCAGGAGCATTGGAGCAGAAAATTTTTCTACAGAAATGCAAAGACTTCATGATCAAGTTAAGAGGCAGATACAGGATAGTAATCAAAAGTATAAGGACAGAGTTGATCAGAAAAGAAGGGAAGTTCAATTTGAAGTGGGAGATGAAGTTTTAGCTCATTTGAGGAAGGAAAGGTTTCCCATAAGAACATATAATAAGTTGAAGATGAAAAAGATAGGACCATGCAAGATCCTTAGAAAATTTGCAGCAAATGCTTATGAGATTGAGTTGCCAGATAATATTGGGATATCACTGATATTCAATGTTGCAGATTTGTATCCTTATAATAGAGATGATACAGGAGAATTGGATGATCAGGAAGAGATTCAGTGGGAAGAACAGATGCCCATAGTAGAAAAACCTCAGATGGAGAAAAATTTAGAACAAAGAGTTGGAAGGAAAACTAAAAGAAAAATGTATCCTGAATATTTGGTAAAGTGGAAATATCACCCAATGGAAGATTCAAGTTGGGTAACTGAATCTGATATTTTGAAACATGGCAAGACAGTGCGAGAGCTCATGGACAGGAGTCCATGAATATTTTAACCAGAGGAGTATGATGCAGGAGCATCACAATCACATCAAAAGGAAGTAGACGTGGAATTGGAATCAAAACCTTAACACATCGAAGGAGATGAACCGACAATTTACTAGCTTGGAAGCGGTGCGAAGACTTTTTGGAATTCTCGTTAATTAATTTTGGTTGTGTAAAACTGGGCCACCGTTTGAAATGACAGAACCATTGTAAATCCTCTACACGACTGTAAATGTATTACATATGTGGGATATTAGCCCTGATTAGTCATTAGGCTGCATTAATTGAGTAGGTAACCGCTTGAACATAATGTAATAGTATTTAGATAGGAGGAAGAAGAGAGAAAAAGATATGGGTCCTTGGACAAGTTTTTCTTGCAATAGTTGTAAAGGATAAATGACTGTAATTATGTTTCCTTCTGAAATGAATAGAACAGAGGAAATTGACCCAAATACACAGTGTTGATATTGTTATGGTTTGACTGTGTTGTTATGTGTTTGTGAATGGATGATGTTCATAGTGAAAGAATGAATAATTGAATGAGTTCAATTGTTTCTCTTCTGTAAGATTATGCAAGGAGTGCATGCAGAGCGCAAGGAGTGTGTGTGAAGAAGTCTTTTTCGACTTAAAGATCAAAAGAGATAGCAGGGAAATTCTGTATGCAAAGTGTGCATATTGAGCGCAATGAGTGCATATAGAAACAAACTTTTGTTAAAGTTTGAAAGCTCAGGAGGTTGAGTGCAAATTATGCCAGGAGGGCATTCGAAAGTCTTTTAAAAAATACATAGAGTGTAAGTCTGCGCTAAGGGGCAAGATTTAAATTTCATTTGCCAGAAGTTTAGGAGGAGTAGTGGTTTTAAGTCTCGAGAGGAAACACTTAGAAAAGTTTCTAAGTTTTGAAGAGTTGAAGCGTTCAGATGTGGAGCACAAAAAATTGAAATTCGAAGAAATAATAAGTATGGAGGATTGAGCAGGAGAAATCCTTCAGAAAATAATTTTGAAGATTGGACAAGATCGAGGGTCAAGACCCATTCAGAAAGAGCCAAAATATTACAATCTGTTAGATCTCGGAGAAGTAGCACACTGGTTAGTCGCGAGGAGTCATCGGAATTTTGTGAAACCAAAAGATTTGGAAGAAGCAGAGTGAAATTCGCGAAATCCTGAAACACGAAATCCCAAAATCATCAGGACCGTCCATTGAAGGAGGACACGTGGTGACAGATCAATGTTTCACTAATTTGTAAATCAATAAGTTGGAGCTACGAGTCGTGAGGATTCGCGAAATGTGAAATCGCGACATAATCACAGTCGTTGACTGGAGAGCCAGTGTGGACCCTCTGATCTGATCTGAATATTTCGCAATTTTGGGTATCGGAGGATCGGGAGAACAGAGGTGAATCGCATCAAGAGTTCCTGATACACAAAATCCTAACGCGCTCAGAAGGATTGGTGATCCAGGTGGATATCGGAGGCCACCCACCTTTTCCAAATGGCTCAAAACAGTTTTCTGGCCATTTTGGGAATTTACTATTTTTAGCAGGTTTTAACTTCTGGGGCCATTTTGAGGGTCCAAATGAAGGTTTTTCGAGATCGAGGTTCTCAATGATAGCCGAAGGCATAATTGAGCCCCCAAAATGAATCTCCTCGACAATACCTTTCCAACGAGCTATCACATGCCTAAAACGGAGATCGTATGCAAAAGTTACGACCCCGGGAAGTTGATGCACCAACTTACCCAAACGGGGCCCACATGACTTTTGGCGCTTCATCTCCTAGGGTTAGGTTTTTGGATGTCTAGGACTTTTGGCATTCCTGTTTATTGTAAAAAGGCCTTCAGAGCCTCATTGTAACCATCATCTTGCGAATGCGAGTAGCCGTCACATCTCTTCTCAGAGATAAGCTGCCACCATTCTAGCGAGTCTTTCACTCTGTATTTTTACAATCTCTGTACATTTCTTTCATTAATAGAAATCGTGTATTACTGTATCTCTGTGTTTATGGTTGCATCTCTGATATATTCTGTTATATTACTGGATATACGCGATATCTCTGTGCATTTCTTTATTATATCTCCGCTCTCATTTCGTGCCGAAAATAATCTGGATCAATTGGCCCCAGGTCATAGTGAAGGGTCATATGGATGGAGAATAAGGGAGGAGCTAGCATGCGCTAGGCCCTTGTTGGAATTTTGAGACTCGGAAGTTAGAAGGACGAAGAGTCGGTTGACTCATATAGCCAATACGCGAAATCGTGATGCGCCTTTTCGAATAAGCGTGTGGTCATAAGGCGTGGTCACGTGGAAAAAGGATTTCACTTAATGCTTGTTCATGCGGGCGAAATTTTTCATAAAGATCCGTGGATTGTTTTCTTAGAGGTTCCATTAGAGAATCAAAAACTGTTTCGATTCAGTCTTGAGAAGATCCTAGACCGAGAGGTCGCACAACCCTTGAAGAGGAGGGGGTCTGCACCATGATGATTCCTCACTTGTAAATGGGTATCTAACATGGCCTTGTTTGTCAGGACCCATATCGAGGATTGTTATCCATGATGGTTATTTATGGTACCTCTCATTTTTCACCTTTGAGTAGTGGATTCTATACCACTCATGCATATAGTTTTAGGAGTGTAACCAAGTATTTGACTCCATGTACTTCCTTGTTTCGTAGTCTCTTGGATCTTTCCGCTTTGGAGTCTTTCTTTCTTAGTTTGTTTTCATCTTTTCCACCTTTAACTTGTACTCCATACTTTAGTCATCAGTGGTGACATCCATTGGCATCATTTTTTCCACTTAGTTCAACATTGTGGGGGGATGTCATGTAATGTTTCCTTGGTTGATTTTTTACTCACCATGTTCGATCGAGATCAAGTATCTTTAGAGTGAGCCTTGTACACAACACTAATTCCTATATTGAATCGGCGATTGCAACAACCAGTGACCCATGCACTCCGGTGAGATGGATTAGCATCCATAGGGACACTCAATGTATGATGTTTCTCGGTTGTACATGAGTACCTCATCTGGATTTCTATATGAGGACTTATTTCAGAGGATCGGTCTCTTTGGTTGAGAATTTTGAAATTTGGATTTCTACATGGATCTTTGATGGCATTGACAACTTGGGGTTACTTGGCCCTCTTCAAAGTTTGGCTATACTTCATGTTTATATTTTTCAGCATCCACAGGTCTCATTGATCTTTTGATGGTTGATGGTGTTCGCTTCATTCAAAGCCTTTGTTCTGATTCTTCACTAGCACCTATTTTTTGAAGCACTTATGTGGTGGTTGTCAATGTTTTCCATTCTTATGCCTATGCAACCAAACCTCTTTCGCATTAGAATTCAACCATGTTCTTTGAGGTTTCTTGGCCCTCTTCTTCAGAGTTTCGATCATACTTCCTGAATGGAGATTTCAACCTTGTGTTAGAGATATTTCTTGTAGGGGGGGGTTAGAATGTAAAGGAATGGGTCAAAAACCCACTCGTCCTAAGTTCGGGTACTAATGTGCCCATGATTAATCGAAAAGCAAGTCTGGACGGCTAAGATCGCGGTGCCCGGATCAACAGCGCAGGTGTGATTCTGGACCCCCCCCCGCCTTTCTACCTTTAAGCGGGGGGGGTCCGGAATCCGGGGCGCACCTCTTCGACGGCCCACATCAGCGTGCCTGGATCAACGACGATGAAGGCAATTCTNGGGGGGGGGGGGGTTCGGAATCCGGGGCACACATCTTCGACGGCCTAGATCAGCGCGCCCCGATCAACGGCGATGAAGGAAATTCCGGACCCCCCCTACCTTTCTACCTTTAAGCGGAGGGGGGGGTCCGGAATCGGACTCGCAACTTTCCAACGGCTGAGATCTTAGCGCCCAGATCGACGGTGCTCACGCGATCCACATCACCCTCTGCTACTCTATGTTTAAGCGCGCGTGGGCCCTTCTCCCGTCGTATCACCTTCCAACCGTCGTTATCCTGCTGCCATGTGTCATCCATTTACCTCTCCTCTATGGTCCGCGTGGTCTTCCTTCTTTCTCATCACCCACACACCATCTGTCGCGTGTCCCCTTCCCTCCACGTCAGCCTCCCCCAAATGTGTCCATCACATCTATTCCTCCACCTCCTTCTCTTATCGCATTTTTCCATGTGTCCCCCCTTGCAATCTCTCTCTCTCTCCGCTGTCATGGCCTCATCACATTGTTCCCGTACCCCACCTTCCACACTGTCCTCCCCGCATATCCTTTGAGTCGGCCGGTTATTCCAGGTGGCTGCATGGGAGGCTCTCCATGTCCAGAAGGTGCCGAGTTGGCCGGGCCATCCTCAATCCCGATGTTGCAGTTATTGAAGCAGTTGGTGGTGGTTAGACATCACCTCCGCCTTAATGGGAAAGCATGGCCATGAATTTAAGACACATCGATTCGCCGTTGGAACTGTCAAAGAATTAAGATTGCATCTGACACAAGTTGCACGATCTTTCAGATGTTGACAGTCAGAAGCCATGCAGACGCAAAGCTTTCAATGCAGCGTCTTGATTTCGTTGTTGTTGTTGTTTTGAGTATATGAAGACGTTTTCTCCATTTTTGTATCTATCGATGGTTGAGCTGAGCTCCCGGTTGTAAATCTTTAATGAAGAACTGATACTCTGGTTATGTATGCACTCTTGAGACTTCTTGCCTGATGAATGCCAGTTTCTTGTACGTCTTTGTTACACTGTGTTAGAATCGCTCGGAATTGGAGGATCCAGTCGAGCTATAGCTATTATAGGATGATGTTGGTAGGATCACTGTAGCAGTTATGATGTTTCTAGCTAGCTTGTGATTTCCTCAATGCTGAGTGACTTGGAATTGGAGGATCCAGTCAAGCCCTCCTCG
>ML801585.1:163604-191259 GCA_009831015.1 Picea engelmannii
GATGGGTGGATAGTATGAAGGAAACACCCTTTTTCCCACAGATTTGAACTTGACATTCCCGCTAAGGTAAACTCAAAATATCGACAAGACTTAGACATTTTAGTTAATCCTACCCCGACTCTCCTACAGATTCACACCTCATAACTCTCTAGCAGCTAAACTAAGGTAAATCGAAGACCCAAATAAATACAATAGTTTACAGAAGCAAATGAGCATTTCTAATAATTGTTCAAACACTGCAAGACTTAACCATAAACACAGAAATTCAATCATCACATCCAATGTATTACACAAAGTATGAAAATACTTATCAGAACTGGAAAATGTGAAGCGATTGCTGAAAGGGGTGCATGTTTCCTCCCAACCATAGGCACAACCACTCTTGGCGGATTTACCACTGGCCACCCCTGAGCTAGACCATGATGCTTTGAGAGATATTCTTTCCCCTTTCTCCTCGACAGTCAAGGACACAGGTTACTCTCCTCCTCCCACATGATCTTGGCAACCGATTTTCTCTACTTCAAGCAAGGAGGTCTGCACGAGCACTTCCTCAGCCTCATTTACCAGCTTGTAGCAAAACCATGCCCATGGATTCTTTCAACCAAATCGAGATTGTTTCTCATCTTTTCTCTCAACTCCAGAGTCGAAAACATGCTCTCTTCTCTTCTGGAGATTGTTCTCTCTACTATGCTTCCTTGTAGATCTGTCTCTATCCCCCAAATTACCTCATTTTTTTCCTTCCTTGGCAAGGTTAAATGGGTCTAAATCCTCAATTCATGGTCAGGCTTGGAAGCCTTACAGATGGGTACCCTACCCTATCTCCTCATTAACTCTTGAGGATGGCCTTCCAACTACCAGCATGACTGGTAATTCATTTATGGGTCAGAGGATTGTTGAGCAATTACACCCAGTAGGTACTAGTTTGGTGAGGGTCATCTCAACCATTCTTGGTTTCCTTCACCATCTCTCATAACATCCATGGTCTATCTTGGCAAACTCCCCACTTTCAACAGTTGTGCAACACATATCCAATTTCTATTAATAACATAAAATTCATACATTGACCATTTTACACAAAGACTCATCAAATCAAACATTCACACATATTTAATATGCCATAGTCTCTTGACCAGTTATAGTTATATTTACAAATTGAGAGAAACAAAAATATAACAGAATAAATATTATGTGAACTATATTTAAGCCTAATAATATTCCCCTAAATAGTGATTTAATGGAATATTAATGTTACTAAGAAAAAATTAAATGCTAATAAATGAGAAACTACATTACCCCATAATGAGAGAACAATCCCTTTATCTAATCAATCAAATGTTAAGAAAAACAATTTAAAATAGAAGTTTATGTTGAAGATTAGGTCAAAATGGAAATGTCAATGCAACAACAAGAAGTTGGAAAATTGGTTTACAAAAATCAGAGGATGTGGATATCGATATCAATTTGTCATGCAGCTTTGACGACTCATCCACAAGTATAAATGAGGAATGGCAGAAGAAAGAAAAGGAAGCAATCGATCGCTATTGGATGTTCAAAAGGGAGGGTCCCCTATTTTTTATTTATTTATGTCGCTTCTGGTTGCGACGCGCATGTTCCAACATGTGAGCCGTTAAAACCCTAAAAGTAGCATATCCGTCGTTGGTTTTACGCTACCCACCATAAGTGGATAACAACACCTCCTTCCCCTTTCTTTATCTTAATATGTATATTAATATCACCACTGCACGTAAAGCTGTTTTTGGAATTTGTCATTCAGCTATTTATTTATTTATTTATATATTTTTTAATAAATCAACCAAACCATGCCATTATCCACCTACATTATAACAGAACATAACAACGAAACAGGATACATCATAACAGAGCATAAAAAACGAAACAGGATCAGATAATTTCCCATTAAGAAAATTAGTTGAATATCTCAACTTACACGCTTCCTGCAACTGGCAATGGAGATCATTCGAATGTTATCAACGGAAGTACGTCATAAGGAGAAGAGCCAAGCGTGGAACTTTCAAAAGTTTCTTCGCTTTTTCATACAGTATACGTATGGTAATCAATCCTACAGATTTAGCGCAGGAACTTTTTCAATTATTTATATTTGAAAAAATAAAGTAATAGACAACTATTTCAACTTTTTGAGTTCTTTTTCCCTCCAAATTTGTGGCATATTGATTTTTTTGGTAAAGCGAAAACTTTTTGAGTTTTGGTTTTAATTTGTAAACCATTTTATTGATAGTCGCGGATGATCTAGAAAATAGAAATATCCACTTTTAAAATGTGTTTTAAATATCCATGCTTGTAAAATGAATAATGAATATATATGTTATGATATATATTAATTAGAATATATATATATATATATATATATATTATATTACGATATACATTAATTATGTTATATTTAATAAAATTATATATATAGTTATTAAATATTATATAATAAACAAATATTTTAATTTAATATTTTAAAAGGTTTTTATAATTTTATTTTTAAATTTTAACTTTATCAATTATCTTATAAATATTACTTTTTATTGTTTTTACAAAATAAATTTTTTTATCCATAACTCTTTACATTTCAAGTATATATATATTACATGCTATTAGAAATCATGTACATATTGGCTATGTTGATAGTTGGGGAAGGGTCAACTTCATGGAAGGGTCGAAAAAGAACATGGTATTAAAGTTTTCCTAGTATTTTCAGAAATCCTCAAAAAGACTTTTCTATTATAACCCATGGCGGTAAGTAAAACTATAACTATAACATTGAACCAGAAAAATAGCACATTTAACTATGAGGCATAATCTTTCCTTGTTGAGTGTGGGCCTTGCCATCTAGCATGAGAGGAAGAGGCGAGCGCAGAAGAAAAGCATCTTGGAAGTCATATCTAGAAACGAACGGTGAGGAGTCGAAGACTGATGCAAAGCAATGAGCCAAGAGATGCGAAGATTCGGTTGCTCAATTATGAATCTTAGGTCAGCAATTTTGCCCCTCATTTCAAAGACCAAACTAAGAAGGGCTTCTCTAGAAGGAGAATTGACTAGACCCGAATGCTCTGATTGGGAATTGTCATTGTTGTTGTCATTTGAACTAAGAGGGAAATCCACGTTTTCGAAAGGAAGAACAGGAGGACAAGGGGGAGGTGAAGAGCCTGCTCCTAAAGGAATTGATCCAACAACCTCCTCTTCAACTCAACACCCCCAAATAGCTATAACTTCTCGCATTGAGAGGACAAGTTGATGCACAAAGTTGTGAGGAGGAAAAGTTGCAGAACCTCGATCGTGGAGCAAAGACGAGGCCCTCTCCTGAATTTGAAATATATCCATTCTATCCCATGGAGAACCCCTTCTCCTAGAGCGGGCACATTCTTTGGGCAAGAGGCTGGGAGAAAAGAGGACAAGAATACGCCAATGAAGAAGGAGAGTATCCTCGACTTGATACATAGCCAAAACGAAATACCAATGTCGAAGGAAAGACCAGGTATGCAGAGGCCCACAACAAGTGATAATCCCATCGCTTTTCCCTTATGGTTGCCCCAAATAAAAATTCGCAAAGGACTACATTGATTCTTCCATAATTGTAGCCCTAGAGGAGCTATGGACCTTTCCTGCTACAATACCAGTAATCCAGGTGGATATTGGTGGCCACTCACCTAGTCCAACTCGCTCCTCTTGACAATTTTTAGTTCAACACGTTCTTCTGTACTTCTTTGTAATTGTGGGTTCTACACTTTTGGGGTTGTCTGAAGCCCTACACATCTTACAGGTGGAGGTTGGTGGCTGCCCACCTAATCCAATTAGCTTATTTTGGAAGGTTTCATGTCAACACAACCTTTTGTACTTCCAGGGCCGTTTTGGGGCCCTAAACAATGTTTTTTTGGCTTGTCACAGTCAAACTATAGACGTAGTTAGAGTTTGACGACATAATGTGTAGTTATCGAGAAGACCTTTCCAATGTGCTATCACGCACCTAAAACGAAGGTCGTATGCAAAAGTTACGACCCCGGGAAGTTGAGGTACCAACTTACCCATTAGGGTCCACATAACTTTTGGCGTTTCATCTCCTAGGGTTAGGTTTTTGGATATCTAGGGTTTTGGAATTCATGAGTAATGTTAAAAGGGCCTTTGGAGCCTCATTATAGTCATTCTGCTCAGAAGAATGCACGTAGCAACCACATCTCTTCTTAGAGATAACTACCACCATTCTAGCAAGTTGTTTTCAGTTCTACAGTTTTACAGTTTCAACCTATTTTATTTATTCAATAGAAGTTATTGTTCACTTGATATATGTTGTTGTTCTCCATATCTCTGTGTTATTGTATTCAATCTTTTATTCCTTTTGTTCCACTCATAAATCCAGATCAACCAGTTCCCATATGAAGATCAAGGCTCTCATGCTTCAAACAATTATCGAAATGAATGTTCACAACCTCAACGAGACAAGGGTCTTTGCGGCGAGGAGTATGAAGATGATCGTGCACCAACTGGCGTGAAGTCATTTGATTATATTTATTTATTGGGGAAATTTTGATATTAAATTTACATAACCATATACTCCCTCATTTCAAATATTTTAGAATGATTTATCTCCAAAATGTCATTTAATTTGAAAAAAAATAAACCTAAAATACGAAGAAGGGATTGGGGAAAATTTGATATTAAATTCACATAATCATATACTCCGTCATGTGTTGTGACATATTATGATAATATTTTTTTTTTATGACATGGCATTCATCACTATCAAGTTTTTAGAATGAGTTTTTTATTTAACATGAAATTGCAAATTTTAAATATTTCATAACTTTAATTAGATTTATTATTATTTAATAATTTTTTTATTAAAAAAATTATATCATTTATTTTTAAAATTATTGAATAAATATTTTTTCAAACTAATTTATCTGAGGCTCAACAAAATAATAAATTTATGCTAATTAACTCAACCACAATTTGTGTGTTTTAATAGTGGTCTAGGTTTTAAGACCATGTGTAAGGCTTTTCTATAAGGTAAAAGTTTTAAACAAAGGGATATATAGTTTTCTAGGTTTTTAAAGATTAAATAGTGACTTAAAGTAAATATTTTAATGGTCCATATTTAAATAACTTGTCATTTCCAAGTCACACTGCCTTAGCATATACACCATTTTTTTAAAAGTCACGAGGAAAGTAATAAAGGTTTCTAAAAGGTCACGACGAAAGCAATAATGGACGAGTGAGAATGGGTTAAAAAGAATATAAAAAATGATAAAAGTCCTCAAACAAGTTCAAAAGAGTACGTGTATATGAATTGAAGGAAGTTTCCCACATAATCGAGAAGGTGAGTAGAGGAAAAGAAATGAGTTAGAAATATATATGATTTTTTAAAATGTGTTTTAAAGTTGAGCACGAAATTTTGAAAGGACCACCCAATGGGGTAAGTAAAATTAATGTCATTTTAATTAATATTTTATATTTCTTACCATGCTAATGGAAAGAAAATTCAAAATCTTGTAGTAGATATAGGAGTGGAAATTAATATCATATATCTAAAACTTTTTGGGAAGAAGATTTGGATATATCTTATTTGCAATATAGTCATATAAGGGTCATTAACAATTGTATATATGTAATTTTATGGGAAAGTTAATGCTAGTGAAAATAGAATATTATGGGATTAAGACCACAATCATTTTTGTATTTTTGAGATTTTCATACAATGCATAAAGAGTTATGTTAAGAAAGCTATAGATTTATGCAAAGAAGATTTGGATATATTTTATTTGCAATATAGTTGTATAATGCTCATTAACCACTGTATATATGTAATTTTATGGGAAAGTTAACACTAGTGAAAATAGAATATTATGGGATTAAGATCACAATAATTTTTTTATTTTTGAGATTTATGTGTAATTCATAAAGAGTTATGTTAAAAAAGCTATACATTTAAGCAATGAAATGGACTATGTGCATCAATAAGGAAATAATAATGTTTTAAAATGGATAAACCTAAGTTAATATTTTGTTAGACTAAAGAAATTCAATGTACGGGGATGAGGCAGAGTCCATTGACATACAAGGATTAGTTATCCTAGGAACACACAAGCACATATTACAAAAGGATAACGAATACAATCCAAATGAGAAAAGTTAGAAGTACTATGGAAGATGAGAAGTACTATGGCATAGTAAATATATTTCACATGTACAAATTAATGAGAATAAATAGTGACTTAGAGTAAATATTTTAATGGTCCATATTTAAACAAGGGTAGCACGCTGCATGTACTGCCTTCAAAAACTTTACGTGTTAGTGTCTGCACGACTTATATAAATAATATTCAGACATTTCCTTAGTCATTCGAAAAGAATGCATATCTGTACTTCCCATGATCTTTATAATAATTAAAAAAAGTAAAAACATCTCAATGTTTCTTATATTTTAAAATATGACTTAAAAGTTTAAAAATTATTACATACAAATTTCTATAAAATTATACTAAAAGATTAAAAAATGTTAATAAATGTAAAATTATTGAAATTTTAGTAAGTGTAAAAAAGTTGACATTTAAAATTTAAATTTTTACCTCATTTGAAAAAACAATACAATATTAGATTTTAACATATATTATAATACAATATTACATTATATTGCATTACATTATATTAGTTTTTTTGTGGTCTTGTCTTTTCTCATTAATTTAAGGTTTCGAAATACGTGAAGGTTGCAATAGCACTATCAAGTTATTGACCAATGAAAAGTTAAAAAAATACTATTTTTGTTTTTAAAATTTTTATTTTTTTTTAATTGTTATGTTGAACATTTAAATTGATATAAATTTTTCAAGTCAACACAAAACTAATATGAAAGTCAATGCTAACTCATTGCTATATACTACCTTCGGCAGTACAATAACTTGTCATTTCCAACCCACACTGCCTTAGCATATACACCATTTTTTTTAAAAGTCACGAGGAAAGTATCAAAAGTTTCTAAAAGGTCACGAGGAAAGCAATAATGGGCGAGTGAGAATGGGTTAAAATGAAAATAAAAAATGATAAAAGTCCTCAAACAAGTTCAAAAGAGGACGTGTATATGAATTGAAGGAAGTTTCCCACATAATCGAGAAGGTGAGTAGAGGACAAGAAATGTGTTAGAAATATATATGATTTTTTAAAATGTGTTTTAAAGTTGAATACGAAATTTTGAAAGGACCACCCAATGGGGGTAAGTAAAATTAATGTCATTTTTAATTAATATTTAATATTTCTTACCATGTTAATGGAGAGAAAATTCAAAATCTTGTAGTAGATATAGGAGTGGAAATTAATATCATATATCTAAAACTTTTTGGGAAGAAGATTTGGATATACCTTATTTGCAATATAGTCGTATAAGGGTCATTAATCAGTGTATATATGTCCCCCGGATGGGGTGCCATGCGGAGAGGGAAGGACACGCGGATCAGAGCCGGGTGGTGCCATAAATGCTGGCCACCAGCTCCCATCTCCTCACCATTTATGATGGGATTAAACCCAGGCAGCCTTCATCAAATGACGAGGCCTCTCACTCGCACGAGGAGGATGACCGCTCAACGCATTAAGACCACAGCAGCCTTAATGACCATAGATATCATATTCGTCCTTATCAACAGCCTTGGAGGCTTTGTGATGTATTTGAAGGTTGCAGAGCCGAAGGATGAACCTTTGAGGTGCAGGAATAGAGACACCCTTTCAGATGGTATTCTGACAACAACTTTGTTTCTAAGCATGCTAAGAGCAAGGGGGCAGCCTTGCAGAGGCGCTGCTTGGTATGTGGCCGACTCGCGTAGGAAGAGGCAACATAAATTTGAAAGAGCATTGGCTCTAGCTAGCAGGAGGAGACCCAGGAAGTCCAGAAGAATTGGAACGCCTCCCATGGCGTATGTCGAGGAGATTACTCCGGAGGAATCTATCCAGAATTACTCAGAGAACCTCCTCTTCATGGTTCCGGACAATTGGTCTCCCCCCTCTTATTTCGGAAAGGATGCCATAACCCCTGCTCCAAGAGCAGCACACGGTCCCAGGGACACTCAAGCTGAGTAATTTACACCTTGCTTCATGGAGGAAGAGATACAGGAAGGCATAGAAGGAAACATCCATATCACAATCGGCGAACCTCCTGAGGAAATGGCGCAACAGAATAGGCAACGAGAGCACCAGGATGAGGTCGACGCACGAATGAAATCTCCCCTCTCCTCCACTCCGCAAGACTCGCAGGACCAGCAACCATTTCTTCACCCGAAACACCTAGAATTAATCTTCGATGTACGCAGCATGGTGGACGACCAAATTTTCAAGGCCATCCGCATCAACCAATGCTTCGATATGATTTACGCCGCCTACTCCAGCACTACCCCAAGACACCAATGCCCCACTTGCGCACAGGTCTACGCAATTCCAGTTAGACGCGGCAAGAATGAAGACGATTATGAGGACACCGATTAAAAGGTTTTCCTACATGTTCATAGTAAAAGATTTTTTCTTTTGTTGCAAACCAGAGTTGTAGCTTAGTTAGCTTGTAGCAATGATAGTGGTAGCATAGTGAAGAACAAACTAATACTAAAGTTGGCCATGCATCCTCGTTTCCTTCGGGCAGGATGGCAGCCTAAAATTTTGAGTTTGGAAAGTGGCATGGAATGGCCAACTGTCTTGGTTTCCTTTCCAAGCAGGACAGTTGGCACTTCAACAAAACTCTGTAATTTTGCAATATTAATATAACAAGACCTGCCTTTTTACTTAAAAAACAAAAAAAATCAGTGTATATATGTAATTTTATGGGAAAGTTAACATAAAATAGAATATTATGGGATTAAGACCACAATTATTTTTGTATTTTTGAGATTTTTGTACAATGCATAAAGAGTTATGTTAAGAAAGCCATAGATCTATGCATTGAGATGGACTATGTGCATCGATAAGGAAACAATAATGTTTTAAAATGGACAAACCTAAGTTAGAAATCCAATATATGGGATGAGGCAGTCCATTGACATACAAGGATTAGTTAACTTAGGCACACATAAGCACATATTATAAAAGGATAACGAATACAATCCAAATAAGAAAAGTTAGAAGTACTATGGAAGATGAGAAGTACTATGTCATATTAAATATATTTCACATGTACAAATTAATGAGAATAAAGCAACGGGGAATGCAAGAAAATGGAGACTAGAAGAAGATAAATTTCCATGGCATGATTCACATACACCAAGTACTATGTTCTTGAGAGAAGAATAAAAGAGGCAAGTTGTCAATTAAATAGAGTTTTGGTATAGATTAAGATTAGAGTTGGACTAAGGGGACATGTAATACAGTCCCACTTTAGACTTAGTATTGTATAATATGCATAGGTATGCTCAAAGGGAATTTAGAGAAGTACGTTGTTAATGATATTGCACATTTCAATAAAAGAGCACACTAACTCATGAAGTTATGCAAAAGAATAGTCTAAAAGCAAGTATTTTGAAGGGTATCCTACATACAAACATAAGATATGTGGAATAAAAGACAAGAAAAAAAATTGATATAGAAACGAAATGTGAAGAATCAAGGTACATTGAGGTTGGTGACTTTTAGGATCATATGAATATAATTGAAGTAATATTGGCATTTAAGAAGTTTGAAGATGTCTTCAGATATAATAATCATGACTTAAAAGGTATTCTAAAGGAATTCGGTGAATTAAAAATTTTGAAATAGTTCAATGTGAGACTTGTAAGATAGAGATCATACAAGATGAATCCAAAGGATAAAGTGAAGGTTAAAGAGGAATTTAACAAGTTGTTATTTGACCAAAGAAATCCCATGGATTTCCTCGATATTGGTTGTAAGGAAAAGGAATGGGAATATGAATAATTGTGTAGACTTCCAAAGGCTCAATCAAGTGACGATAATATATCCATTTCTAGATCCATTCACAAGGGAAGTTCGTGAAGTAGTATTTGGAAGATAAACTTATAATCGGATATAAATATATTCCTTATTGAATGGTAAAACAAAGTATAATCAAGTTTCCATTAGAGAGAAAGATCAATTTCTCACCATGTTTGTGATTGAGTGGGGAGCCTATGCATATATAAGGATGTCAGATGTGTTGATATTATGGTAGTTTTGGGAGGTATGAACCTCTATTGTGACCTATGATGAGATTAGAATGTTCCGGAAGGAAGCAAAGAAATGAAGGAAACCCTAGACAAGATGTCCGCTGCAGAAATATAATTAATATGAATTAATTAGTACCCAGAAGGAGAAGTCGGACCAGGCAAGCCTGCTAGAATTACTATAAATACAGGGCGCCAGTCTCTCATTATTCACACTTCTCATAATTGTAGAGAGCAGTTTTTGCACACTGCAGTCCAACAATTTTGTGTGCAAGTCCTGGGGAAGGTGTTGCACCAGTTTTTGGGTGGGACTATCTGATCATCTTGGTTACTTCTTGCTTGGTGCATTAGCCTCTCTTGGCTCTTGGATTTCTACTAGGATTCTTTTATCTGTCAAGGTCAAGGTGCTTGGAGGGTGGCTTCAGCCTATGGTTGGGTGACAAGGGTATTGTCAATGGTAAAACAAGCACAATCTTTCATATTCTAACAGGTTACGGGCCCACACCTCCTTCATTCATTCTAAACACTGGAAGGAAGCATAACCGCTAGGATATTGAGCTCGCTGAGGAACTGTCACTAGGGTTACTAGCAGGAGCAACTTCCAAAGACACTATCGCTAGGGTTACTAGCAGAAGTAGTTGCAGAAACCCTAATCTCAGATCCGACACCTTGTGATGGAGCATCTCTCAAGAAGAAGATATTCAGATGCGCCCTAACTCAGTGCACCTTTTGGCTCTCTCAGAAGACAGAAATGACGAAGTTGAAGTTTTGGATCAAGGCATGACCAGTTACCAGTCAACCGAAGACATGAGTGAAACGATCAATCTTTTAGACTACTCAACACTTACTAGAACGATTGAAGATGACATGTGGATAATCGATAGTGGAGATTTTAGGCACATGACGGGAGATCAAGCCAGACTCTCAAATCTAAATGAGAAGAAGACCTCGTACAAGGTAGACCCTGGAGACAAAACCACTTACCCCGTTGAAGGATTTGGACAAGCCTCCATCAAAATGAAAATAGGTAACTATGTTCACTTAAGTAATGTTTTATATGTACCTAGTTTAGAAAAGAATCTTGTATCGATATCTTGCCTAGAAGACAAGAGAAACATAATAGCTTTCGTGGATGGAAAGGTGTTATCATGGCATAAAGACTCTAGCATAGAGAATGATAGGGTTATTGGAAGTCGTGAAGGAAATCTGTATAGACTACTAGAAAAAAATGAAGAAGCTCTTGTACATAATGAATTCAACCCCAATGAGCTTTGACACAGAAGGTACGCTCACATTAACTATCAAGCATTAACCTTTCTCAAAAACATGGTTGAAGGAATACCAGAGTTGCAGTCTACACATGAAGGAATCGGCAAAGGATGTGCTCTTGGGAAGAATATCAAGAAACCATTCCCAAGTAGCAACAAAAGATCTAAGGAGATTCTAGATCTGATACACTCAGATGTTTGCGGTCCGATGCCAGTAAAATCTCTAGGAGGATCTTCTTACTACGTAATCTTCATAGATGAATATTCAAGAAAGACTTGGATATATATACTAAAGACAAAAGACGAAGTATTCAACAAGTTTCAAGAGTTCAAAGCAGAGATAGAAAACCTCACGAATAAGAAGATCAAGACGCTAAGAATAGATGATGGAGGAGAATACACATCAAAGGAATTCGTTGCATTCTGCAAATCAACATGGATTAGGAGGGAGCTGAATGTTCCTCATAATCCTCAAAAAAATGGTGTAGCAGAAAGAAAGAACAGATCCATTGAAGAAACCGTAAAAGCCTTACTAAATGATCAAGGTATAACCATGTTCTTATGGGGAGAAGCGGAAATGACAACAATATATGTGCAAAACAGAAGTCCTCGTCGTATATTGAAGGACATACACCAGAAGAATCTTTCTCGGGTAAGAAACCTAATGTGGAAAATCTAAGAATATTTTGATGTCCTGTTTACTCTCACATTCCCAAGGACAAGAGGAATAAACTAGAACCTTTAGGAAAGAAAGGGATATTCGTGGGATACAGTGATTCATCCATAACAACACAAGAACGAAGTCAACATATACGTAACATTCAATGAGAAGATGGCCTTCAATAAATCCATAGAAGAAACTATAGAAGAAGAAGATATTGAAGAAATTAACGAAGAAAGCAAAAAAAATGAAAATGACGAAAAGTATCTACGTGATCATCCTATGAAGCCATGTGAAAACATTGATTCAAATATCGTACCTAAGACCAAGAAATGACCAGCTTGGCTTGAAGCTACCTTACAAGACACATAAAGACTCAAGGTTCCAGAAGGAACATTCAAAAAGAGTAAAAGACCTAAAAGATTCTCAAGTTATGCAACATACATGACGAAGCTTCTAGATGAAGAACCTACCACATTTGAAGAAGCAATTCAAAAGGGACAATGGAAAGAAGCTATGAGGGAAGAGCATCAATCCCTTATGAAAAATGAGGTATGGGAAATCGTACCAAGACCTAAAGAAAAATTGGTGGTAACTTCAAAATGGGTGTACAAGATCAAACATGCAGCAGACGGAAGCGTGGATAAATACAAGGAAAGATTCGTAGCTACAGGGTTCTCCCAGAAGGAGGGAGAATATTATGATGAAACGTTTTCTCTGGTGGCTAGATATACTTCCATTAGAGCTATCATATCTCTTTCTGCTTCCATGGGATTGAAATTACATCAGATGGAGGTAAAGACAACTTTCCTCAATGGAGATATTGAAGAAGAAGTATATATTGAAAAACCTCAAGGGTTTGAGGTACAATCCTGAGACACTCACGTTTTCAGATTAAAGAAATCTCTATATGGACTCAAGCAAGCTCCAAGGGCTTGGTATGCCAGAATGGACAACTATCTAACGAGAATTGGTTTCTCCAAGAGTCATGCAGATCCAAACCTTTACTATAAAGTCGTGGACAATGCACCTGTAATACTACTACTATATGTTGACGATCTATTCATAACAGGTGAAGAGTCTCTCATCATCCAATGTAAGAAGGAATTAGCTTCTGAATTTGATATGAAAGATCTAGGTCTCATGCATTATTACTTGGGACTAGAAGTATGGCAGAAGCATGGTGAAGTATTCCTTGGACAAGGAAAGTATGCAATAAAGATCCTTTAGAAATTTGGAATGATGGAGTGTAAGTCCATGGACACTCCTATGAATGCGGATATAAGAAAAGTAAAGGATCTAGATTATGATCTAGTAGATCCATCTCTATATCGACAACTAATTGGGTCATTGATGTATTTGGTAAATACTCGACCTGACATTTCCTTTGCCGTGAATACACTAAGCTAGTTCCAGGTGGAACCGAGACATAAGCATTGGATAGCTGCAAAGCATGTATTAAGATATATTTGTGGAACAATAAACTATGTTTTGAGATATACCGCATCCAGAAATATACAACTTCATGGATTCACAGACTCAGATTGGGCAGGAAGTGCAGAAGAGAAAAAGAGCACTTCAGGCATGTGTTTCATCTTGGGCTCCGCTATGATATCTTGGGGCAACAGGAAACAAAAGTATGTCACACTTAGCACAGCAGAAGCAGAGTATATGGCAACATGTGAAGCATGCACAAAAGAAATATGGTTAAGGAAGTTAATCTCTAATTTATTTGATCAGATTCCAGAATCGACCATAATATATTGTGATAATCAAAGTTGTATAAGATTATCAGAACATCCTGTGTTTCATGAAAGGTCGAAACACATTGAGATCAAATACTACTTTATTCTAGATAAATTTCAGGAAGGAGAGGTAAAGCTCGAGTATATCCCCACTGATGAGCAAGCAACAGATATCCTGACAAAACCTCTATCCAGAATAAAGTTTTCATATTTTCGAGAGAAGATGGGGATTGTGGAAATAACTCCCTTAGCTGAAAGGGAACAAATGACTGTCTAGGTTGGGAGGGAGCACTGAAAATATTATTGAAGACATTTATTTTTTATTGAAAAATAGTCCAGCTTGGACAGATTCTTTCTTGTTCGGAAAGTGGCTTGAGATTTCTGACGGACAACGATTTCCCATTGTGGTTAACATGGGAAATGGTCCATATTGTTGATGTATCATAGACATCGACTTCCCATTGTGGTTAACATGGGGAGTAGTCTAGGGCAATCTCTCTTCTTGAGGGTTACTCAAGAAGACTGGCCCACCTCACCGGACAACGATTTCTCATTGTGGTTAACATGAGGAATGGTCTGTTTTGGAGGTTGATATAGGAAAATATTTTCCTCTTATGGTTAACAAAGGAAATGGTCTGGACAGTCAGTCATTCCTTAGGGTTTATACATTCTCTCCAGGGTGCACTTTGATTAGTGTAGGAGGAATGGCCCAGGGTGGGGAATGGTCCAGGCTCAACAATCAGGGATAGGCATTCCTTAGGGTTTATACATTCTCTCCAGGGTGCACTNAAGACAGGACAATTATTCTTCCTTGCTTGAGAAGAATAGTCCAGATATCTCATTGTTCTACTCTAAGGGCATATATTCTTTCATATCTCACAGACGTGAGTGAAAGATTGGCCCAAATGGTTTAGTTTATTTTAACAATATTTTCTGTGCAAGTTAGCATCAGATGATTGTTATGGAGACTACATGTCTCCATATAGTAGAGATATACTATTGTGGTGGATTTGTTCCACTGTTTGTGACTATTTTTCATGGTTTGAGTAGTTGCGTACTACCATGGATAAACACAGGTGTGTTCTATCAATTAACATTGTACCAGTTGTCATAGGATATTATCCAGTTGGATAATAATGATGGTGCTCGTGATACTACCAATTGAATGGTCTGTTTGTGCTCAAGACCATACCTCCCTAGCTAGGAGGGAGTGTTGATATTATGGTAGCTTCAGGAGGTATGAACCTCTATTGTGACCTATGACGAGATTAGAATGTTCTGGAAGGAAGCAAAGAAATGAAGGAAACCCTAGACAAGATGTCAGCTGCATAAATATAATTAATATGAATTAATTAGTACCCAGAAGGAGAAGTCGGCCTAGGCAAGCATGCCAGAATTACTATAAATACAGGGCGCTAGTCTCTCATTATTCACACTTCTCAGAATTGCAGAGAGCAGTTTTTGTGCACTGCAGTCCAGCAGTTTTGTGCGCAAGTCCTGGGGAAGGTGTTGTGCCATTTTTTGGGTGGGAATATCTGATCAGCTTGGTTACTTCTTGTTTGGTGCATTAGCCTGTCTTGGCTATTATATTTCTACCAAGATTCTTTTCTCTATCAAGGTCAAGGTGCTCGGAGGGTGGCTTTGGCCTATGGTTGGGTGACAGGGGTATTTTCAATGGTAAAATAAGCACAATCTTTCAGATTCTAACAGGATGGACTCATGGATGAACCAACATGTTTTTCAAGGACAATAATAATTATTTTGTAAGGAATTAATATATTTGTACTTGGAGGTGTATTTGGATGATTGGGAATTGTTTTTCTATATATGTCATCATCTAGTAAACTTGAGAATGATGATGATTAGGTGCAAGGAGTCAGGAGTGTCCAATATTCTAGATCAATCTCAAAATTTATATTCATTTGGGAAGATCCTAAGGCACATCATTTCAAGGGATGGAAGGTTGGTGAACCTAAACAAGGTGAAAGCAATCAAGGAGTTGGGTCCTTTGATGAATCTATCCAAGGTAAAGTATTTTTGGGATACAATAGATATTATAAAAAGTTTATGAAAAGTTACACATATATAAAAATTACCATGGATATGCTTTTGAAAAAGGACATGGCATTCAAGTGGACAATTGAATGTCAAACAACCTAGTTTGAAAGGATAATATTTTCCATATGCCTATATCGATGTTCCCTAATTGAATCAAACTTTTCATTTCCATGTGGAGTCTTCGGGGATTGTGATTGGAGTTGACTTATCATAGATAAGGGATAAGGGTGTGTACCATCTATTTTTTTTTCCAATAGGGAAGAGTTACACCATAATGGAGCAAGAATTGTTATGTATTATAGAAGTTTTTTTTATTTCTTTCTTGTGAATAAGTTCCATTTTTACATGGACCACCAAGCTTTGAAGTATATTGTGAATATGGTGATGTTGATAGGAAGGATAAGCATGTGGCTCATATTATTCTAAGAGAACAATTTTGAGATTTTGTCAAGAGAAAAAAATCCTCTTTGGAACTAAACCACATGTCTTGCATAGAATACTATGAGCAAGATAAAGAAGGGGGAGGGGTTTTCTTTATGGGAGTCTATTTTTTGTATAAGGTTATCCTAGTTAATATATAGAGAATGTGATCCATTTAAAATAGAATGCATAAATCTCATGGGGTTAACTCAACTAGTCGTCACGAATGTTGTCTAGCGTTTCACTATTTATGTTCCATCAAGTGCCTTATTCAAATCCCCCTAGTTGGGGAAAACTAACCTGCACCGACATGTTTACTAGGGATGTCATCCACGAATGTGGGGAAGCATCCCTTGGGTTTCAATGCGATTTTTTTCCTTAGAAAATAATAGAATAGATAAGCACCAAATAGAATGTCTATAACATGGAAGAGAAGTTCAATTAATAGAGAAATAAGATTCAAGCTTCTTGTAGGTGTCTTGTGTAGGATTGTAATAAATGGAATATTGACAATATGTATCCCACTATAAGACACTAATAATTCAATGATGGAAGCGTATTGTGGATTTATGGGAGGACACTTCTCTAAGACAAGGATAACAAACAAAAAATAATGTTTAGGACTATGGTGGCTAAAAATTTCAAGGACCATTTCACATTCATGAATAAATGTGAGAAGTGTCAAAAGTATCTCAAGAGCAATTGCTGGGATATTTTCATCCATTTACCCCATCTTGATGATGCAATTTTTAAAGCGTTGGGGACTATACTGGAATGGTCCATTCTTGACCATACAAATGACGCAATCTAAGTATATCATTGTGGAAATAAACATCCATAAGGACACAAGAATGGTGATATCAATTTTTATTTGAATTTGTGTTTTATAGGTTTATATGTTTCTCATATCACATAAAATAGCAAACTGCATTTTACAATAAATTTGATTAAGGATTTGATAAATATTTGCAACATTAAGCATCATAAGATAAGTTTGTATTATGTGGGGTGAATGGTTAGGAAGATAAACGAATGAATAAGATATTGGTAAGGGCATTAACATATACTTACGATTTGAGGAGAAGATATTGGAGGAATAAGTTTCATGTTATAATCCTATGGGCTTATTGAATAACATGGAAGAAATAATCTCCACTACAATAACCACACCTTTCAATTTGAATCCTAGCTTTATGTTTTATCCTAAAATGTTGAGATGTTTTGGTTGACCTTCATTGTTCTCCTCCAATGGCGTGATTATGATTTGAATTACATGCTCCTTCAATGAAATTGTATCTTGTATTAGAGTTGAACTAGACTATAGTTTCTCCAATGGGATTGGATCTTATGTCACGGGATTATAGATATATTGTGTGTCAAGTCTTGTTTTTTCATTGTGATGTCACCTATGTTGAAAATATGAATGTTCCTGAGCATGCTTCTTCTCTACCAATGATGAAATTTGATTCTCTACCACTATTTGTAGCACCAATGTTTCATCAAGTTGCTCCTTTTGCTATTCAATTTCTCCAAATACCTCTTTTCTGAAGAAAACATCTCAATTGTAAGTTCTCATGTGCTCATCTAGAAGCTATACATTGTATCCCTTCATTCTAGCAAGCTCTCCAATGTATCCAATCAACAAACACCTTTTGGTTTTTTTGTCCAAATTTTTCTTGTTTCCCCTTGGTACGTGCATATAAGCCTCACAAAAAAAAATCTCAAGTAAGAAATAAATGGTTTTCTCCCAATTCAAGCTTCCTCTAGTGTCTTGTCACCCATGGGCGATCTAAGTGACAAATTGACCAAGCGAGACAAGGTTGTAAGTGCTTCATCCCAAAAGTCAAGCTACTCAATTTTGCATTAGATATAATAGATCTTGACTACTCCACTAGGGTCTGATTCTTCATTTATGTTGCTCCATCTTTCCATGGAGAATATGGTGTATTTTTTTCCTTATAATTCCATGCAATTGACAGAGAACGTCAAACTCTTTTTACCTATTTTCCCCTCCACCTTAGCAAGAAAATTCCTAGAGTTAAAGTTCTCAATTTTCATAATCATGATCACAACTCATGTCTTTCTATTGAAGTTGACATCTATAAAAGTGGTAGAGAAATAGATACCACATCCATACACCCATATATCTATGAATGTGCTAATTTCAATATCTTTGGTCTATATGAGAGGTTAAAGAAAACTTAACCCTTGCACGTGTTACCCAACATCCATGATTCAAAAAACTCAAATGAATCAAGATTATAATTCATACCTTTGATCATTCCTTTGGTGTGCATGTCTTGTAGACTTTTCTCATTCAAATGGGTCATTCTCCTTTGGCAAAGCATGCATCCTTTAGATGCTTCCTTGGGGTTTGAATCTTCTTATTGGTTGTATAATTACTATTAGCCTTAACATGAGGATTCACAAAACTGAAATGAATCAAGATTATAATTCATTCCTTTGACCATTTCTTTGGTGTGCATGTCCTGTAGACTTTTCTCATTCAAATGGGTCATTCTCCTTTTACAAAGCACCCATCCTTTAGATGCTTCCTTGAGGTTTGAATCTTCTTATTGGTTGTACCAGCCATGATGCCTCAACAAATACCAATGCACCTCCCACAAACTTACACATATGCCTTGTGAAAATCACATCAACCCTACAATTGGTGAATTCACTTATTCAAAAAAGATTCATCTCTATCCCAAGTACATGTCTCACAACATACATATACTTATTTATATCATCTCTATACCTTATTGAAATGGATCCTCTACCTACTACATTATAGGCTTTATCATCTCCTAAGAAAATTCTCTCTCCATCTAATTCTTCATAGGAATCAAATTATTACCCTATATGTAAAATTTTATGAAATAATGTTCTAAATTATAGAAATTTTATGGAATAATGTTCTAAATTATAGAATCCATGTTTTAATGTAGATTTGAGTAGATAAAAAGAAGAGACGGTAAAAAACATACCCATTTTTTCCACATCCTCCATTTTATGGAATGATGTTCTAAATTATAGGAGCCATTTTTCAATGTAGATTTGAATAGATAAAAAGAAGAGACACTAAAGGCAACCATTCTGACATCCTCTTCCTTTATATAGAAAGGAAAATCATTCTTTACATAGTTTTTTAAGTTTCATTTACAACATACCACTTCAACTTTCCTTTTCATTCTCATTGATCTATTCCTAAACTTTAATCTACCATGAAATCCATTGTCTTTCTTATTGTCTTTTCCATTGATGATATGAGGTAACCAATGGATACATAAAATCCATACGATACTTTTCCATTGATGATATGAATCTTAAGTTAGTTCTGCTAAGTCCTGCTAAGTCTTATGAGATAGGGCAGTTGATAAAACATATATATATTTTTTTAGTTTGGGGAGAGGTTAGAGCCTTGTATCTTTGAGATTGTGGTTTAACATTTCATATCATCAATGAGAAAATATCCGTATCCGGTGAATTTCGTGGGACATCTATCCCAAAAAAAACCATCGATAAACAATGTCACTGCCAAAAGAACCAATTATAAGCGCCACGAAAGAAATCTATGACAGTGGATAATGATTGGAGTTGGACACACCCAAGGCCAAGCAGAATCGACGCAAACGCATATAGCCTGAACCATCTGTACACTAACAATAATTCGCATATAACGTATCATTATCATTAATTATATGACTGCAATTACAATATACAGTACAACTATTTTTGGTTCCTGATAACAACAGTACGGTGAATATGATGAACAATCCAACAATCAACAAGGGTATTAGTATGCCCATTATTGCAGATGATTTTATGGAATACTATGAATTGTTCATGCTGCTAGCAACTCCGTCTGTAGATTCCGCAGAGGCGATTCCAAGAGTCCTCTCGCTGCATTTTGAGCTGGCGGTAGAAATCTCCTATGAATGATTCAGCCTTCACGTATAGTTCGTCGGCGCTCAATGGCATCCCGTCTCCCTGGTGATGCAATATATTACACTCTTCATCACCTTCGAAATCTCCCACATCCGTGGAGATCTCGAACACAACCAATTGAGGAGAAGAAGTTTTGGGCGCCGCCGGAGTGCACGATTCGGTAATTGTCATCTCCCTTTTCTTGCGAGTTTCTTTGGAAAGATTGGAAACCTTTGTCGTAGATCTTCTCAATCTTGATTTCTCCGCATATAAAGCAGGAGCCGGCGTCAAAGTGACCTTCAAATCTTTGAAACTTCTGCTTCTTCGTTCCACCACGAGCGCAGCAGCCGGCTTTTGAACTTGAGCTGGAGATGCAGCCGGATTGGAATTGTTCTCTACTGGATCAGCCAATTTAGACTGAACAACAATATTGCTGTGATCAGCATCAGCATCAGATTTAGCTTCGATAACCTCAACCTCGGCACTGATTATGCCGGAATAATGAGGTCGATCGTCGTCGGAGGTTGGGGGGGCTCGGGATATAAAACCGAGAGTGACAAGAACAATGTTGAGAAGAACGAACAAGCAAGGGGCAGTGATCCAAGTGGACACTGAATTCCAGAGCCCGGGAGCAACAACCAGGAAAACGAATTCTGCAGTGGGCTGGACGCGACGGAGGGCTGAGGGAAGCAGAGCGATGGGGATGGAGAATATAATGACTGTGCTAGTCATAAGCACCAACTTCACATTCCGCCATTTTGCAGAGGCTTTTTTCCTCAGCTCTGCCTGTGACACAAGAAGTTCACCTCCCTTACCAATCATAATCTCAACACGAATCTGATCAACTTACAATACAGTTCTCTATACACTAGTAATCTCAAACGTAAATACCGAAGGATTAAACCTTTACAGATAACTTAGGCTAAAAACACACAGTACAAATGTTCGGCAATTGGTCGACTCTGGAAAGACTAGTCTAAAGCTGATGAAAAGCCTGCAGACGGACAAGACAACGAAGATGAAATATGGATGATACAAACACCCTGAGTGCCGTAACCAAGGTGAAGGGAAAGGGGAATATAAAAGGATCCGGGGGAGCGGAGGCAGGTAAAAGGCATATTAGAAAGGAAAAAAAGTATGTCAAAAAGGGGGAGGATCATGTATCCAACTCAGGGTACCGTACCGTTGAGGATAAGGAAGGGGCCGGCTGTGAACCCATAGCAACTCAGCTCTTACTGTATACCATTTTTCCCATATGAATCTTGTAACTTCAACTTTCAATTGATTTTGATAGATTTATTAATGTTTTATGGTGTCTTTCATTTCATGTAATCAACTCTTTTTCGTATCTTTCATGTAATCAAAGTTAACAATCTTTTAACAATCTTTTTAGTATCTTGTTAATTGAGTGTAGTTTAGATAGTTGTGAGGAATGATTGTTATCTTTCTTTTTCTTGGTTCAATTTTTATAATAATATAGTCCCGTGAAACAGCTCAGACCGTAAGACGGTACCTTTCTCCAAGTGTTGGGAAGAGGTCTTGTGGTCGAACCGAACTGAGTCTCCGGGATGGATTATGTAATGGCTGCTATGTAAAATATTTATATACTTATGAATATAAACAAGAAACTTTCCCGTGATTTTTTTTTTTTTTTATAATAATATAAATAAAATTTCATAATAAATATCTTATAATAACTTCGAACCTATGTATTGAAAAGTTACCTTTAATTTTTTATTAAATAACAAAACAATTGTTATTTCCTTCCATTGAAAAAAAATCAAATCTCATATCTTATCTTATATGCTTTGAACAAAAAGGTAGTCTCATATGCTCTTGGCTGGCCCCCACTTTGGCTGTAGCCCCCACCAATTCATTCCTAAATTTTGGCGTACGACGGATTAACAATTAGGCATTAAGAAGTATATCATGCAATTTCTTCTCAACCTACGTTGTTGGGTCCACGTGTAGAATTGGATTAACAATTAGGCATTAAGAAGTATATCATGCAATTTCTTCTCAACTTACGTTGTTGGGTCCACGTGTAGAATTCGAGGGTTGGTGGTGGACGTTGACACGCAACTAGGTATGCAAACACTTTAAATTCTATAATATTATTCTTGCAACTTGGGGTGCATACCGGGATTCTCATATATTTCAAGGATTCTCGGTATACAAGATGCCTCTTGGTTGTGTACTATCTCATACACTTGTCGCTAGCTGCTTAAAGATTGATAGTGACATGGTGGACAAACAAGTAGATAAAAAGAATCACAAGAAGCACAAACTATATAGTTATACAAATAAATAAATGGATTATGGCATAGCAATTGAAATATGAAATGATAATAGAATATTGCCCAAGTTGGGTAAATGGTTTAGCTAGATATTGAGTAACTTTATCTGTTGTGAAAGCATTTAAGGAAATTAAACTGACACGTGGGTAACGAAGAACAATTATGCTGATATCATACCTTGAAACTTGACTAAATACAATCCACCAAAAAAGAAGCGGTGCGTGTGAAAGTGAAAGTTACATCAATTAGTTGGGAGTAGTTAGAATAAGAGGTGAGAGGATAATCCTACGAAGAAAGCTATGTGGGTCCATAAAAGAAAGATATCGATATAGAAACATAAGTCCACGCTAAATCCATTATCGAATTTAATCTTTCGAAAAATAATAAATTAAAAGTTATATATATTGAAAGTTAAAAAAGATAAACATTTTTTAAACATGAAATCAATTAAATTCATAAATAATAATGTTAAATGACATAAAATTATGAAAATGATGTTTTTCAATAATTTAAATGACATATGGGATGGCACTAGTAGAAGGGATAAAATTATGAAAATAATGTTTTTCAATAATTTAAATGACATGTGGTGGTAGGGGTGGAAGGGATCATTTTTTTTATCCCAGAGGAAATATAGAGCTTCATTTCACTTGGAGTTTATGTCGAGCTTCAAATAACTAAGATGAGGAGTATGCCCTTCTTCAAGGATTTCAACTAGTTAAGGCAAATCATATCTAGAAGCTCATTATACTCGAAGACTCTAAGAACATAATAAGATTCTTTGTTTAAGGCTCTGTGACGAGAGATGCTCAGTTGAGTGCTATTATCGGGCTAATCCGACACACAGTTAAGGCCATTCCCCATGTTTCCTCCTTCCACATCTTGTTGGAAAACAACGAACCTACCGACAAACTAGCAAACCTAACAATCACTTGGGAAAAGGGGACTTTATGCATCAGTGGGAGGTCTTCCCTCACCTCAATTCATGATTCTGGTGTATATTGGTGGCCACCCACCTGTTCCATATTCCAACTGGCTCATCTGGACAATTTTCAGTTCAACATGTTTCTCTGTGATGGGGACATTTCTTTGTAATTGTGGGTTCTACACTTTCGGGGTTGTTCTGAAGCCCTACACAACATCCAGGTGGATGTTGGTGGTCGCCCACCTATTCCAACTGGCTTATTTTGGAAGTTTTCATGTCAATACATCTTTTTGTACTTCCAGGGTCATTTTGGGGCTCTAAACAACGTTTTCTTGGCTTGTCATAGTCAAACTATAGATAGAGTTAGAGTTTGACGAAATAATGCATAGTTCTCGAAAAGACCTTTCTTATGGGCTATCATGCGCCTAAAACGAAGATCATATGAAAAAGTAACGACCTTGAGAAGTTAATGTACTAACTTACCCAAACAGGGCCCACGTGACTTTTGGAGTTTCATCTCCTAGGGTTAGGTTTTTGGATGTACAGGGTTTTGGAATTCAAGTTTATCATAAAAAGGCCTTCAAAGCCTCATTGCAATCATCTTCTCGTGAATAAGCGTAGCCGTCACATCTCTTCTCAGAGATAAATCTGCCACCATTCTAACGAGTTTTGCACTCTGTATTTTTATAGTCTCTTTACAATTCTTTCATTAATAGAAGTAATGTGGTGTTGTATTTCTCTTTTTCTGGCAATTTTCATGAGTATTTCATTGTAATATCTATTCTTTCATTTTGTTTCGAAAATAAATCCGGATTAGTGGTATCAAAGCAAGCTTCTCTTGATCATTTTTTAGCACATGTCCTCGATGAGGTCTGAGTATAGCAGTTGGGTCTTGACCTTGTATCTCTTGAGGAAAACCACTCTAGCACGCCCAAGAAACCCTTGATGGTGGCAGAAAAGAAAAATGGTAGAGCAGAAGATTCTATTAACTTGTTGCTTGAGCAAGCTTTCACACAAAAGAGGGACGAAATGATAGATATTTTTTCACACATCCTTCAACGCCTACCGATAGCAACATGCACATCTTCGTCAAGCGACCATTTTGGAGGAACCTCTCCCTTCAAGGTACAAGTTAATTTTGATATTCCCATGTTTGAAGGTTAGATAGATGTGAATGCCTTAGAAAAATGGTTAAATCTATTAGAAGATTATTTCTCTATTCAAAAAAATTCCGAAAGGGAAAAGATCACCTTCACACTTTTCAAGGCTCTCCCCCATGTCAAACATTGGTGGGAAACTTACTGGGAGAAAAGTTCCACAGAGGAATTTGGAATATATGGGGCCGAGCCCACTTGGAATTTTTTTATGGATGCGGTCAAAGAACAATACTATCCTTTTGATAACTATGAAGACCAATGCATGAGATGGACTGCACTGCTGCAAGAGAAGAGACAATCAGTGCTGGAGTTTAGAAATACTTTCCATACCTTACACACCAAGTTGGGTATCAAAGAATCCGAGTGACAACTGTTTCTGAAATACCGTGGGGCTCTGCATAGGTACATCCAAACCGAAATGGATTTCCTAAACATCTCATCGTTTGGAGTTTCCTATTGATATGTTGTCAAAATCGAGCAAAAATTTAGGCACCAGAACAAATGAGAATTCGGGTCTGCAAATATGCAAAAACCAAAGCATGGTAAAGATGACCCTAACCAACAAACTTTGGATAACCAGTCCAAGGCACGTGACAAAAAGGGTAAAGTAAATATGAAGAATGACACTAAGAATTGGTGTGACTTACAGAAAATCCTATGGCACAACACCGATGAATGTCTCTTTAAACAGTCATTGGTGGTCGAGGTCAAAGACATGGAGCCAAACCTGGATTCAGAATCTGATCTAGAAAATATTGAAAACATACAGATCATCGATGTAGACCCCGCTGTGACTTTCGTGACCACAAAAATTCAGTTAGAAGAACTAGTAGATCCTGAAGAGGGGGAGCGCCTCTTGCATACATAGATGTGGGTGAAGGGGACCCCGTTGCATTTCATTGTTGATAACGACATCCAAAAGAACCTTATCTCAGCTAAGGTCGTCAAAATTTTGGGGTTTTCAATAACACCACACCCGCAACCATAACACATTGGGTGGCTTCACCAGGAATGAGATCTTTGTGTTATCCAGTAGTGTCGCCTGTCCTATGGCATCCAACCCTTCAAAGATGAGGCAGTGTGTGATTTTTCCCCTATTGATGTCTGTGATGTTGTTTTGGGGCAACCATATATATGGAAATGTCATGTTGTCTATGAGTATAGACCCTGTAGTGCCATTATTATTCTGGGAGGTTAGCTCTATAGGATACCAGAGGTAGTTCTGACTACTGTTACACCAAAACAATGCCATAAGGTAATCTCTCATACTATAAAATTCATCCTCTTCAGATTTTGTTCAAAGGATGCATAAAAGGCCACTACAACCATTGCAACGTCAACACCTTCTATCAAGAAAAAACAAATTGTCAAAGAGAAAGAAGATATTGTTTCTTCACCTACAATGGTGCCTACAAAATTCCCCGTCAAACCCAAAGACAAAAGGTTGGTGGAACATATTCAACCCTGCCAACAACAAGTTTGTGACAACCTTCCATAGACCAAGCAACACAACTTCTCCAACAAGGCACGCAACTCACCAAGATTCAGATTCAGAAAGCGCTTTCCCCTCTTCCCTGGGAACTCAACGCAATGGAGACCATTGCTTCCTAAGGGGGGAAGATTGATCCCAGTGTATATTAGTGGCCACCCACCTATTCCATATTCCAACTAGCTCATCTAGACAATTTTCAGTTCAACACGTTTCTCTGTAATGGGGACATATCTTTGTAACTGTGGGTTCTACACTTTCGGGGTTGTCCTAAAGCCCTTCACAACATCCAGGTGGATATTGGTGGCCACCCACCTATTCCAACTAGCTTATTTTGGAATTTTTCATGTTAGTACATCTTTATGTACTTCCAGGGCCATTTTGGGGCTCTAAACAACGTTTTCTTGGCTTGCCACAATTAAAATGGAGATAGAGTCAGAGTTTGACGACATAATGCGTAGTTCTCGAAAAGATGTTTCCAATGGGCTATCACGCGCCTAAAATGAAGATCATATGCAAAAGTTACGACCCTAGAAAGTTAATGTACTAACTTACCCAAACGAGGTCCACATGAATTTTGGCGTTTCATCTCCTAGGGTTAGGTTTTTGGATGTCTAGGGTTTTGAAATTCATGTTTATCATAAAAGGGCTTTCAAAGCCTCATTGTAATCATCTTCTTGCGAATGAGCGTAGCCGTCACATCTCTTCTCATAGATAAATATGCCACCATTCTAGCGAGTCTTGCACTCTCTATTTTTAGAGTCTCTTTACAATTCTTTCATTAATATAAATCATGTGTTGTTGTATTTCTCTTTTTTCTGGCAGTTTTCATGAGTATTTCATTGTAATATCTCTTCTTTCATTTCGTTTCGAAATTAAATCTGGATCAATTCATTGATTAATGAATGTCACATCACATTACATAGGATTTAAATAGGTGCCAATGTCGACCATGGGTAGGGACTTCAACATGTCATATTGCAAGCTACTTCCACATGCCATCACCTTGACGCCTTGGTTAATTTTACCCTCCACATGCCATTTCCCTGATTGTGATGGGACATTTTTGTTACCTGATTGCAGGCTTGTCTTGATTTAGTTAATGGAGCTCATTTGGATGGACGAGATTGGGATAGTTGCATTTAATGTAAGATACCAAATCTATTATAATAGCTGAAAACAAAAATATTGTAGAGAATAATAGCGGAATAACACAATAGATGAAACCACAACACCAAAATAATACCTTTATTGATAGGAAACAATGTTCACTTGCCTCTTTGAGGGGGAAACGTCCAACAGAGCAACGCTCTATTACAATAATTCTCAAGACAAAACTTCTCATGCCCTTGACTCCTATTTATACTAAATATGTCTATCAAAAACAATCTAGAGGAAGATCTTCTAGATGCAAAAGCTTCTATTAGGTCTTCTTACATTTGATTTATTCTTTCTTATTACTAGGATTATTAATATTGTCTTTTATTGCATGGAAAATATATTATTCTACCCACATGAGGGGTTAGTGAGGTTAGGTCCCTAACATCCCCCCCCCCC
>ML801585.1:198342-209372 GCA_009831015.1 Picea engelmannii
GAAATGGGAAAGGATACAATGGACCCTTCCAACCTCTCAAAGATTGGTACATGATGCTCTTTTTAGTTATATGCATCCTCGACATTTTCTTTTAGTTTATATTGTAAAGTTTTGTAATGAAATTTCTCCACTAGAAGACATAATTTATCTAAGGATATATAAAACAAGTACCTTGCTTGGATTCCATATTTTTGTCTAGTCTCTGAACCTATTTTTTGTAAAAATATATAAGCTTCAACTGCACTCTTTTTGATAATATAAAATCTCTCAATTATTATAAAAAAAAAATTAAATTACATAAAATTATGAAAAAAATATTTTCCAGCAATTTTAAATATAAAAACTTTCCAAACGCAAAAATTTAACATGGTCAACCAACATCCAATAATCTTTTTTCAAGTGAGAAGTTAACCTTGCTAAACAATATCTTTAAGAATCTCAAAGATTATGGCTTTTGTCATTAAATAATTATTAAATGTGAAATAATAGAAATATTATTTTTCCATATAATAATAATAATCTATTTTTAAGGTCACAGCCAAGCCAACACACCAATTTGGTGTATGAGACCCCCTTGTTTGTGGGACAAGGAACCACCCCTCCGCCCAGCTATTTGACTGGTAAAGTCTACAAAGGTATACATACCCTACCCCCCTCTGGATTTGAACCTGTGATCTCTTAAGAGGAAACACATATTCTTAACCATTAGGCCCACTCAGGCTAATTATATTAATTTAATATAACATATAAAAATTCTTTTTTCCATTTTGAAAATGACACGGTGTACCAATAAATGGAATTTTTATTATAAAATGTACTTACTAAATTAAAAGAAAATGTACTATCGAATTTGTGAGATGGGAATTTAGTTTTAAAGTGTAATAATCTTGTTTGTGGGTGTCCTATAGAATTTGTTATATATATGAACATTTAATTTTAGAGTGCAACAATCTTGTTTGTCGCCGAATTTATTATTTTATAAAGGGTGGGTGGGAAGACTAAGAGGTAGAAGAATGTTGTTGGGAAAAAATAATCTAACCAATAAATATATTGGTGGAGTTTTGTTTACAACAATCACAACCAAAATAAATAAGCATGACTAGCACTATGATCAAGTAATCTTTCATCATTATACAAATTCATTTGTTACTTTTTTTTTTTTTGTTATTAGCGATCTCATCTTTCCATTCCCCTTATATTAGTATAGCAAAATACATTACACTTATTGGTCACCCCAATTGTTGAACGTTTGGGATGATCCGGGTTCTACTTTAGGTTTCCAACAAAACCCTACAAACCATCGGTCCTTCTAGAGACTAGAAGGTAACACTGTGCACAATGAAATCTTACCTGAGATGGATTTATGAGTGACTGCAGGACCCAAATGTCTGCAATATTGGAAGGGATGCTTCTTTGGGGATGTTAGACATGATTTTTACTTCAATATACACCATATCTATTATTCTAATACAACATTATATCCAGATCTACCATTTTGTAATCATATTCATTCATTAAGATTCATTCTGTAGTAAATATCTATTGCGCACTGCATTTTACTACTACAAATTCATCATTTCAGCACAAATACCAAGAAATAAAACAACTATTCCACACAAAGAGACAAGTTTTACCATGGTTCACCCCCCTAGTCTACATCCACAAAGATCTGGCATTCTTCGCTCTTATATTATTCTTCATCAAAAGTCATAAAGTTGAACGCATCACATCTGAATATAGTTGAAGCTATTGAGACTGACAAGATCGCACCAATCTCCACAACTTGCGACCTTACCCTTAGTTACAATGCACATCTCTCAAAAACATACTCATCTCCAAAAATAACTCCACAACTAGATAGCTTAAGCAATAACTCACCCAAAAACTAGTAACTCCAAACTCTCACTAGCTTAACTAGATCTCTTTAGATCTTACAATATATATTTATACTACAAAAATGGGTTAAAATCCATTACAACAATGACCAAAACCCTAACCCACTAACCCTAGGTGGATTAGGTTTGTCCACTTTCTAAATTCATGTGTGTGGTTGATCTGCATCCTTCTTCCTTTGACTTTCCTACTTCCTCGTGCTGCTTTTCCCTATTATTTGGTGCACACTCCTTTTCTGGTCCCTTTTTCTAACTACCTTCCTTGATTGCTATGTTGTTCCCCAAAATGACCCACACCAACAAGCCACCAACACTCACCTGTGGCTCGTCCCGAGCCACTTAGGTAGTGTGTGCCTCTTTCACTGACCTCTCCAGTTCCTGGAACTTGCCTGAAATGTCATCAACTTTAGATTTTTACTTGTGCGCTCTTCTGTTCCATAGTATCCATAGTCTACATAGTGATATGATCCTTCATCAATTATTCATTCTCAAATCCAACTTGTTTGATTTGACCCTTATTTGCATCAATCTCTATCAACATTTGCTCTATTCCTTCTTGTAGTGGATCCAACTATGCCCTCCTTGTCTCCTTTTTTGCTTGTATGCTTTTCAATTCTTCCTACAAGTTATTTAGTTCTTGTGCACTCCTCAATTTTTCCGAGATTGTCATTGTCTTCTGCCTTTGCTTTAGTTCTTGTAGCACCATGTTTACACCTTCCTCTTTCTGATCTATATCCTATAGTTTTCCATCCTCTTGTAGATCTATCCATAACTGTGCACTTTTATTGCACAACTTTGTGGTTTCCTGAATTCTTAGTGAAATACTCTCTGTACGACTTGTAACCTCCTTCTCCCTTTGTGTTTTAAATTTTAGTGGGGTGCTATGTTCTAGGAGATCCATCAAATCTGTACTGTGGCTCCTATAAGACTCCATAGCATGCACTATCTTTTCAATCTTCTCCTCTGTTGATATGTTCCCTTCTTGCACGCTGTCAGGAATGGTTTTAAATACTTCTTCCCCCTGCTGCTCCATTCTGCCATTGCGTTTCTTTACTCTATCTCTCTCGAACTGCACTTGATTGATTGTCAACTCTAGTGTCCTCTTTACTTCATTGGCCAATTGTAGACTTGTCAACTCTAGTGTCCTCTTTACTTCATTGGCAAATTGTAGACTTGTCAACTCTAGTGTCCTCTTTACTTCATTGGGCCCTCGACTATATTTCATGTGAGACACTGATTTGAATTTTAGGCAATGATTTCATTGGAAACTTGGGCAGTGCAGAGTCCAAATGATCTATGTCCTTTAATGGCTTCTAGATGTCTCCTCATCCACCTATAACATATCTTGAGTTATGAAAAAATTTAAACTCCCCATTGATATTATCTGTACTGTCTCCTGCGCTGAAACTGATCTTTCTTGAGAAGTTTGTTGTTGCACCTGTTAATTTTGTTGCGTTGTAGTAAGTTGTAGTTTCTCTAGTGCATCCTTAACCTCTGTCAACTTCTTGACTATCTATTCCCTTTACTTCTCCACATCACACCAAACCTCTGCTGCATGGTCCTATACTTTCTCTACAACCAAATCCACGTCATATTATGTCAATGTAAGCTCATGAATTCCCTTATGTGCCTTCATCTTTTTGCGTCGATCTGTTGATCGTAGCACTATTCTCTTCAATGGAAGAGTTTATGTCTGCGTAGTTTTCACTGGTATCTCTAAATCTAGGAGACTTACTCCTCCTGTTTCCTCTGGCATAGAAGTATTTGTATCTTTCCGGGCTCCTCCATTTGGTTCTACTACGAGCTCCTTTTCCTTAGCTGGATCTTTAGGGATAATAGCTTTTGGTATGATCCAGATTTATGAGAGGAACAAATTGATTAACAGACCGAATACAATAAAAATAGAGATATGGAGAACAACACAGATATCCAATGAACAATATATTCTATTGAATAAATGAAATAGGATGAAACTGTAAAACTGCAAAACTGAAAACAACTTGCTCAATTGGTGGTAGCTATATATGAGAAGATATGTGGTTTCTACGCACATCCATTTGAGAAGAATGATTACAATGAGGTTCTATAAGAATTTTAGCATTACTTATGAATGCCAAAACCCTAGACATACAAAAACCTAACCCTAGAAGATGAAACACAAAAAGTTGTGTGGGCCCCTATGGGTAAGTTGGTACCTCAACTTCCCATGGTTGTAACTTTTTCATACGACCTCCCTTTTAGGCACGTGATAGCCCGTTGGAAAGGTATTTTCTAGAACTACGCATTACGATGTCAAATTTGAATCTATTTACAATTTGACTGTGACAAGCCAAAAAAGAACTATTTAGGGCCCCAAAACGACCCTGGAAGTAAATAAAGATGTGCTAGCATGAAAACATACAAAATAAGCTAGTTGGATTAGGTGGGAGGTTACCAGTATCCACCTGGAATATGTGTAGGGAGTCATACAAACCCAAAAGTGTAGAACCCAAAATTACAAAGAAGTACAAAAGAACGTGCTGAACTATAAAATGTCAAGAGGAGCCAATTGGAATAGATGGGTGGCCACCAATATCCACTTGGATCATTCCTCCCCCCTTAGGAAGCAATGGTCTCCATTTCATTGAGTTACTCCATCAGGTGAGGAAACTTCTGTTGAATTTGGCCTCGGGTGAGCCACTTGCCTTGGTGTAGAAGCTACCCTGCCTTGACAACCCGATAAACATGGATCCTCTGTTGGCGAGTGACTTTGACCTGTGTGTCCAATATATTGTTAGTGGATGCTTGTGATCCAGGTGGATATCGGTGGATACCCACCATTTCCAATTGGCTCAAAACAATTTTCTGACAATTTACTATTTTTAGTAGTTTTAATTTCCGGGGCCATTTTGAGGGCCTAAATGAAGGTTTTTCGGGATCAAGTTTCTCAATGATAACCAAAGGAATAATTGAGCCCCCAAAATGAATCTCATCAACGATACCTTTCCAACGGGATATCATACACCTAAAACGAAGATCCTATACAAAAGTTACGACCCCGGGAAGTTGATGTACTAACTTACCCAAACGGGGCCCACATGACTTTTGGCGCTTCTTCTCCTAGGGTTAGGTTTTTGGATGTCTAGGGTTTTTGGAATTCCAGATTATTGTAAAAAGGCCTTTAGAGCCTCATTTTAATCTTCTTCTTGTGAATGAGCATAGCCGTCACATCTTTTCTCAGAGATAAGCCGCCACCATTCCAACAAGCTTGTTTCTGCTACATTTTACAGTTCTAGATTATTTCATTATTGAATAGAAAACCAGTTTTAGTGTATCTCTGTTATTTTGTGTTACACACCTATTAATAATCTGTATTCATTTTGTTTTTCTCATAAAATCTGGATCAATGGTATTAGAGCGGTCTGCTCCTTGTCGTCTTAATGCATGTCCCCAATGAGGTTAGAGTACAAAGAGTTGGGTCTTGAGCTTGTTTATCTTGAAGAAAAAATCTATCACACGCCCAAGAGACCTCTCATGGAAGGAGAAAAGAAATATGACGGGACATGAGATCCTTTCAAACTATTGATTGAGGAAGCCCTCACACAAAAGAGGAACGAGATGATGGATAGTTTCGTGCAAATCCTTCAGTGGCTACCAATAGGCGACACATCTTCTTCGAGCGGAGGCGCCACCCCCTTCAAGGTACAAATAAACTTTGATATTCCTATATTTGAAGGTCATATAGATGCAGATGTTGTAGACAAGTGGTTGAATCTGCTAGTAGGGTATTTTTCTATCCATAACTTCTCGAATAGAGAAAATATTACTTTTGCGCTCCTCAAAGCCATTCCCCATGTCAAAGATTGGTGGGAAACTTTCTGTGAGCAAAAGGAAACAGAGGAACCATCATTATTTACAGTCATAGCCACCTGGGATTCCTTCAGGGATGTTGTTAAGGAACAATACTACCCTGTTGAAATTTATGATGTCTTATATACCAAATGGACCACACTGCGGCAAGAAAGAGACAAAGCAGTGCCAGATTTCACAAATATCTTCCATACCTTGCTTACCAAGTTGGATATAAAATATTCCGAGCGACATATAGTTCTCAAGTATTGTGGTGCCTTGCATAGATACATCCAGAATGAAATGGAATTTCTAAACATCTCATGCTTGGGCGTGACCTACCGATATGTCGTCAAAATCGAGCAGAAGCTCAATAAAAAGACGCAACATTTGGGCTTGGGAACCCCTCACAACAAAAGCGAGGAAAGGGCGACCCCAACCCAAAAAACAAAGGACAAAGAAAAGATGGACAATATTAGGACAACCAATCCAAGCCGCAAGAAAAGAAGGACATCGGAAAGACGAATAAAGATATCGAGAAGTGGTGAGACTTCCATAAGATCCCTTGGCATAACACTGTTGATTGTCGCTCAAAGAAGTCGTCGATGGCTGAAGTGAAATCCTCTGAATCAAATGAAGATTCTGAATCTAAGCCAGAACTAGAAAGGGGAATATGGATCATTGACGTGGAACCCAGTGCCACTGTTTTTACCACCAAGTTCCAACATGGTGAACCAGATGAGCTAGAAGAGGGAGAGTGCCTCTTCCATTCATAGAAGTGGGTAAAAGGCACCCCACTGTACTTCATCATTGATAGAGGTAGCTAGAAGAACCTCATCTCTTTAGAGGTCATCAAGTGGCTGGACCTGCCCACAATGCCGCACCCACAACCCTACACCATTGGATGGCTCTGCCAAGGAAGCGATCTCCGCGTCAACCAACAGTGTCGACTGTCATACGACATCAAGCCTTTCAAAGACGAGGTATTGTGTGATGTTTCTCCTCTCGAAGTTTGTGATGTTCTTTTGGGCCAACCTTATTTATGGAAATTTCATGCTGTATATGAGTCTAGGCCTCGTAGTGTTATTATTACTTTGAACAGGAAATTGTACAGGATACATGAGGTAGTCCCACCTAGTACTATTTCCTTGATCTCTCCTAAGCAATGCAGGAAGGTCATCTCTTATATGGGGAAGTTTTTCTTGTTCGTGATTCACTTTCAGAATAAGTGAAAGATCATAGCCACATCCAGGGTCTCTTCGGTTGACCTCTCGACACAGTAGAAGTAAGTAGATAAGGTCATGGAAGAATACTTAGATATCTTCTACTCATCTACTGGGGTACCTCTGCACTTCCAGGTCAAGTACCCCATCGATCTGACCCCTGGTGCATCGCTGCCCAATGGGAAAGTCTATCGTTGCTCTCTATTATAGAATCATGAGATCAAGTGACAAATCCAATAACTGCTCCACAAGGCGCACATCCATCCCATCTCATCACCTTGTGGGAGCCCAATCATACTGATATAGAAGAAAGATGGAACCTGGAAACTCTGCATTGATTACCAGGCTCTGAATAAAATCACAGTCAGAAACTGGTACCCGATTCCCCGAATTGACGACCTCCTTAATCAACTCATGGGGTCCAAATACTTAGTAAGATTGATCTGAAGTCTGGCTACCACCAGGTCCTGATAGAATGGACAAATGTATGGAAGACCACCTTCAAGTCAAAGGAAGGCCTTTTTGACTGGTTGGTCATGCCCTTTGGTTTGACAAATTCTCCGACCACTTTCATGAGGATGATGGATGATATCCTACAACCATTCACCAATACTTTTGTAGTGGTGTATTTGGATGACATTCTCATTTACAACAAGACTTGGGACGAACACTTGCAGCATATTCAACAGGTTTTTCACACCCTGCGCCAACACAAGCTATACACCAACTTGGAAAAATGCTTCTTCGACATGGAAAGGTTCCATTACTTGGGCTACATCATTGATCAGCATGGCATACATGTGGATCCAGCCAAGATCCAAGTCATCCATGACTAGCCAACCCCAACCACACTCACTGAGATTCGGAGCTTCTTGGGCCTTGCCAATTTCTACCGCAGGTTTGTGTTGGGATTCTCCCATATTGCATGGGCCCTCAACCAAATCACCAGGGGTGGTGGTAAGGAGAAATTTGCGTGGGGTCAATCCCAACAACAAGCATTCAATGATTTGAAGAAATGCTTGTGCTCAACCCCAATACTTGTACTACCAAACCTGCAACATCCCTTTGATATCGAGACAAATGCTTTAGACTATGCTATGGGCACCGTTCTCACTCAGCACGACCACCCCATGACCTATCATAGTGAGACATTATCTGATGTTATCCATAAGTACCCTACTTACAACAAAGAAATGTACTCCATTGTGCAAGCCTGCCACCAGTGAAGACATTACATTCTTGGGAAGGAGACAGTCATCCACAATGATCATAAGCCACTACAGTTCATGCAGATGCAAGGAAAATTGCAGAATGACCGCCATCAAAAGTGGTCCACATACTTGCAACAATTCCACCTCAACATCAAGTATAAAACATGAAGCACCAATCACGTCGTTGATTGCCTCAGCAGACCACCATTCGTGACACTCACCATGGTGCTAGACTCTTGTGGCCATGAGACCTCTGGATGGCCCCAACTCTATGAGATAGACCCAAACATCTCCACCACCTACCAAATTTTGGGTGCAAACATAGTTGTCGATAATTTCTATCTTTAAGATGGGTTGTTGTGTCGTCTGGGCCATATCTGTGTTCCATAAAGTGAGCGAGAAAAGATAATATGGGAATCCCACTATAGTCGGGTGGCAAGACACTTCGGCGTCGAAAAGACAGTGGCGATGCTACATAAACATTTCTACTGACCAAAACTTCGACAGGAGGTTAGCAGATATATCAGGTCCTGCACTGCCTGCGCTATTGCCAAACCGACCACTAAGAAACAAGGCCTATACACCCCTCTTGCTACTCCTGACAGGCCATGGGAATCCATATCAATGGAATACATGTCGGGCCTCCCTTCCACCAAGCAGGGAAATGAATGTGTTTTTGTGGTTGTTGATCGCTTTTCTAATATGGCAATTCTGGTTTCCTACAAGAAGAGCATCACAACAGAGGCCACTGCCAAGCTCTTATTTGAATGAGTTTGGGTACATTTTGGACTCCCACAAACCATTGTCTCAGAGAGGGATAGTCAATTTATCATCACATTCTGGTTGAGCCTCTGGTCACTGTTGGACACCAAGCTAACCAAATCAACGACCTTCCACCCCCAGATAGATGGCCAAACCAAGGTCGTAAATTGAATGATTGTGCATATCCTTCGCATGTATAATTCAAAGAACCCTCACACATGGGATGAGATCCTTCCCTATGTCCAACATAACTACAACCGATCCCTGTATAGCTCAACCAACCATAGCCCCTTTCAGGTGGGGTTGGGATTCCAACCATTGGGTCCCATAGATGTTGCACTTCCCCTTTTGATCACCTCAACTGACTCATCTCCTGATCCAAATGATAATGACAAAGCCACCTAGTTCATTAAGCGGATCCAAAAAATCCGCCAACAGGTTCAGGATATCCTATAGAATTCCAATGACAATTACAAACAACACCATGATCAACATCGGGTGCCACATAATTTTCAAGTGGGTGATAAAGTTTGGTTGCACTTGAAGAAAGAATGCCTTACAGGACCTGATCAAAAGCTTCACCCACTCCATTATGGGTTGTACACCATCACCAAGGCCATGGGGGATAATTCGTTTGAGCTCAACATTCCTCCTTTCCTTGGCCCGCACCCAGTGTTCAACGTGGATCTCCTTTGCCCTTATTTCCCACCATTCTTGGACACCTCACACATAGTAGAACAACTGACACCAATAGATATCAACCCTGAATTCATACAGAAGGCATCCAACGATCATATTGTGGACACACAGATCAAGGGAACTCGACAACAAAGGATCCAACTTTATCGAGTCATCAAAGTAGGGTAGCACCTGCACCAAGGCAAGTGGTTCACCCGGGGCCAAATTCAATAGAAATTTCCTCATCTGATGGGGGAACTCAACGCAATGGAGACCATTTCTTCCTAAGGAGGGAGGATTGATCCAGGTGGATATCAGTGGCCAACCACCTTTTCCAACTGGCTCAAAATAGTTTTCTAGCAATTTACTATTTTTAGCAGTTTTAACTTCTGGGGCCATTTTGAGGGCCTAAATGAAGGTTTTTCAGGATAAAGATTCTCAATGATAGATGAAGGAATTATTGAGCCCCAAAAATGAATCTCCTTGATGATACCTTTCAAATGGGCTATCATACTCCTAAAACAGATATCGTATGCAAAAGTTACGACCCCGAGAAGTTGATGTACTAACTTACCCAAACGAGGCCCACATGACTTTTGGTGCTTCATCTCCTAGGGTTAGGTTTTTGGATGTCTAGGGTTTTTGGAATTCATGCTTATTGTAAAAATGCCTTCAGAGCCTCATTGTAATCATCTTCTTGTGAATGAGAAAAACCATCACATCTCTTCTTAGAGATAAGCCGCCACCATTCCAACAAGCTTGTTTCTGCTGCATTTTACAGTTCCAACTTATTTCATTATTGAATAGAAAACTGGTTTTATTGTATCTCTGTTATTTTGTGTTACACACCTATTAATAATCTATATTCATTTCTTTCTGCTCATAAAATATGGATAATCTTGTTCCATGCAGTTAGGGTTGAGCTCTATTGGGCTCAATTGTTCTACGATCTCAGAGGTGTCAAACAATGGTGGAAAATATGGCTAAAGGAGGTCCACACTGAACACGGGGTGAAATCCAAGGAAGGGTGGAGTGTTGAGCTCAAAATAATTGCTACCCACAACCTTGGTGATAATGTAAAGCCCATAGAGAAGTGGGCAGAGCTTCTAATGGGGCCCTGTAATGTGCATTTTCTGTAAATGTAACCAGACCTTGTCTCCCACTTGAAACCGGTGCAGTACCCTGTGTTGATCATGGCGTTGCTTGTACTTAGCATTGGATTTCTACAAAATCTCATGGACTTGTTGGCAGATGTGCTGAATTTTCTCAATGAATCTGGGGCTTTTTTGGTCCCAGACTGAGCATGGGAATATTCTTGTGTGGTTTCAAGAGGTAGTGAAACATCAATGGGACCTTAGGGTTGGAATCCCAGCCCCACCTGAAATGGGCTATGGCTAGTGGAGCTATGGAGAGCCCTGTTGTAACTATGAAAAAAA
>ML801586.1:0-13541 GCA_009831015.1 Picea engelmannii
GAGAAAAGGGGATCTTAGAGTTGATACACAGTGATGTGTTTGGACCTATGCATGTTCCATCACTAGGTAAGTCTGTGTATTATGTTTCATTCATAGATGATTTCTCAAGGAACACATGGATTTATTTTCTTACAAATAAATCTGAGGTATTTGATAAATTTAAAGATTTTAAGGCTCTAGTAGAAAATCGGACAGAGAAGAAAATAAGGGTATTGAGAACAGATAATGGTGGAGAATTCTGCATAAATGAATTCGAAGAATTCTATAAGAAGTGTGGTATAGCAAAGCAGAAGACTACTCCATACACTCCTCAGAAAAATGGAGTTGTAGAAAGGATGAACAGGACACTGATGGAAAAAGCAAGGAGCATGCTCAGCGATGTCAAGTTAGGACAATAATTTTGGGCAAAGGCAGTGGGTGTAGCATGTTACTTGGTCAATCGATCACCTTCATCACCATTGGATGACAAAACTCCACATGAGGTATTGACTGAAAACAAACCCTCTCTTAAACATCTTAGAGTGTTTGGTTGTGATGCTTATGTACATGTTCCAAAGGAAAATAGGAGTAAGCTGGATAAAAAATCTGAAAAGTGTATCTTTATTGGTTATAAAGATGGTGTGAAAGGTTATAAACTTTGGAACCCAGAAACTAAGAAGACTGTTTACAGTCAGGATGTTTTTTTTAGAGAGGTAAAAGATGTGTCCAAATGGGAATTCCTACCAAGGAAAGATGAACCTGAGAAAATAGAGCTAGATTTGGATGATGCAAAATCTAAATCATCTGAAGAAGATGAAGTAGAAGAAGAAGAAGAACCTCATACCCCAGTGTTGAGGAGATCAGTGAGAGAAATAAGGAAACCATAAAGGTATAGTCCACCTGATTTCCATTCCAATTTTGATTTATCTATTATAGATGATGATCCCAGAACTGTCAGGGAAGCAGTGAATTCAGAGGATAGTAAACTATGGAAGAAGGCCATGGTTGAAGAAATGGATGCCTTGGATAAGAATGATGCATGAGATATAGTTTATTTACTAGATGGAAGAAAATATGTTGGTAGCAAATGGTTGTTTAAGAAGAAGTTTAATGCAGAAGGAAAAGTGTAGAAATACAAATCTCGGTTAGTAGCAAAAGGTTATTCCCAGGTAGAGGGAATTGACTTTGGTGAGATTTTTTCTCATGTTGCTAAGTTAGCTTCTATTAGATTTATTTTATCTATTGTTGTTTCTTTTGATCTTGAAGTGGAACGGATGGATGTGAAGACAACATTCTTACATGGGGATCTGGAAGAAGAAATCTACATGAAGCAGCCAGAAGGATTTGTAGTAAAGGGAAAGAAAGAGTTGGTTTGTAAGCTAAAGAAGTCACTATGTGGTCTGAAGAAATCACCTAGGATGTGGTACCAAAAGTTTGACACATACATCCTTGGATTGGAATTTGTGAGAAGCAAGGTTGATCATTGTGTATATTCCAAGCAGGTTGGTAATCACTTCATTTATGTAGTGTTGTGTGTTGATGACATGTTTTTGGTAGGAAATAACATGGATGTTATGAAGGAGGTGAAATCACAGCTATCCTCCAAATTTGAGATGAAGGATCTCGGTGTTGCTAACTTCATTCTGGGAATGGAGATTAAAAGAGATCGTGCAAATAGGAAATTCTAGTTGAATCAGAGAAAATATGTTAAGACGATATTGCAAAGGTTTAATATGCATGGAAGTAAACCGATGAAGGTTACTATTCCTATAGGTGTAAAGTTATCTACAGATCAGTGTACCAAGACATGGGAAGAAGAAGAGTACATGTACCATGTTCCATATGTCAGTGCAGTTGGAAGTTTGATGTATGAAATGGTCTGTACTAGACCGGACATTACACATGCAGTGGGAGTTTTGATCAGGTATATGTCAAAACTAGGGAAGGAGAATTGGACAACAGTAAGGAGGGTCTTCAGGTATTTGTGTGGCACTACCAATTATGGATTGTGCTACCAAGGAAGACCAGGATTGGACAAAGTGGTGGACATACATGGATTTGTTGATGCAGACTGGGCTGGAGATTTGGATCACAAAAGATCTACAAGTGGGTATGTGCTTAACCTATATGGAGTAGCAATTAGTTGGATGAGAAAAAGACAAACTATAGTAGCACTCTCAACTACAGAAGTTGAATACATGGCAGCCACTCATGCAAGCAAGGAAGTAGTATAGTTACAGAGATTGTGTTTAGGTATTGGGTTGGTACAAAAAGTAGTGAGAATAGATTGTGACATTCAGATTGCAATATTACTGGAAAAGAACCCATCTTATCATTCGAAGACAAAGCATATTGATGTTCAGTATCACTTTGTGAGAGACGTGGTTGAGGAAAAGAAGGTGTTGTTGGAAAAGGTTGACACTTTGAAGAATGTTGCAAATTTATTAACAAAGTATGTGAGCACAGAAAATTTATCCTGGTGTAGAGTAACAATGGGGATTGCTTCCATGGATTGTTGATTATATAACCCTGTGGACCCCTGGATGCAAAGAAAACAACAAGTGGGAGAATGTTGGGTATATGTTATATTCTTTGCATGTGTGTGTGTGGGTGCATTAGGTTCGACAACTGTGTTTGAAAATACCTCTAGTAGTGTTTTCTTTGTCGCGTTCCTCGGGCGCTTCCTAGGGGGATCCAAGGGGGGGGGAGGGGGGCAGTTATGCCCCCCCAGTTACGCGCAGCATTCGGGGCAGCACCTCGAAAAATTTTTTGGGGCGGTTTTTGCTATTTTTAGCGATTTTCTAAATTAATCTCGGATTAAGGGATCAGGGTTTCGATATCTATGAAATACCTAAAAACATTGTATATATTGTATGGTGAATGGTGAAATTCGATATAATGCATATAAGAAAGGTTTTCCCCGGTTGAGGGTTTCTGGTATAAATTCTTGTGTACTATGTGAATGAGTCATTGATTAATTTTTGTTTTGCTTAAGAATCTATATGCATTGCTTTACTTCACAGGTTTAAAACTTACACATTATAGCCATCTATCCCATGGCTAATTCTCAGAAGTTCCTTTCCCTTTACCAAGCCAAGACGCAGGTGAGGATGGATCAATGGATGAGTAAGTGAGTGCATGGAAGTGCATGAGGGAAATGAATGAACGTATAGGAAATCAATGAATAACCCATCAGTCCAAGCCCCCATCAGACCAGAGGTAGATTTAAGTAACTTCGTGGGGAATCAAGAACCTCCTGGCCTTCCCCAAGAAGATCACATAATCGATCCCCTCCCTTAGAAAAAAAGGGGTAATTAGAATAGGAATAAACACTTAGACCCTCAAGCCCCCTCTCTTGTGGAATCATAACCCCCTATAACTCTAGTCCTTGTATGTCTAGCAACCATCCATGTATTTATTATTAATAATGATAAACAACATTACATGTCTTGGGCACACTATCCTTTTAATAATTGTTTGGGCACTCTAGCCTCTCAGCATTGTAAGAATACATTATTTAAAATGGGGGTTCAAAACGTGGGGTGTTACACACTTCATCATTGATAGCGATATCCAGAAGAATCTCATCTTAGTACAGGTCATCAAGTGGTTGGATCTGTTGGAAACACCACACCAACATTTGTACACCATCAGATGGATCTGCCAAGGGAGTGATCTCCACGTCAGCTAATAGTGTCTCCTGGCCTACGACATCAAACCCTTCAAAGATGAGGTATTGTGTGATTCCACCCCCCTTAAAGTTTGTGATGTTCTTTTGGGACAACCTTATTTATGGAAATGTCATGTTGTATATGATTCTAGGTCTCGTAGTGTTATTATTACTTAAGCCATGAAATTATATAGGATACCTGAGGTAGACCCATCTACCACCATTTCCTTGATCTCTGCCAAGCAATGCAGGAAGGTCATCTCTTAAATCAGGAAGTTTGTCTTATTTTTTATTCATGCTCATAGTGGGTGGAAGGTTGTAGCCACATCCATGGCCTCTACAATATGTCTCTACACGCAATAGAAGCAAGTGAATAAGGTCATGGAAGAATACAAATACATCTTCTCCTCACCCACTGGGGTACCTCTACACTGTCAAATCAAGTACTCAATCGATATGGCCCCCGACACATCACTACCCAATGGACCAATCTATCATTTCTCTTTGTCATAAAATGAGAAAATCAAGCACCAGATCCAAGAGCTTCTCGAAAAGGGGCACATATTACCAATCTAATCACCTTGTGGAAGTCCACTCATGCTTGTGCAAAATAAAGATGGGTCCTAGCGACTCTGCATTGATTATTGTGATCTAAATATGATCAAAATCAAGAACTGGTACCTCATTCCCTGAGTTGATGATATCCTTGACCAACTCAAGGGGGACAAATACTTCAGTAAGATTGATCTAAATTTTGGCTACCACCAGGTCCCAATAGAGTAGACCAATGTATGGAAGACTTCTTTCAAGTCCAAAGAAGGTATTTTTGAATGGTTGTTCATGACCTTTGGCTTGAAAAATTCCCCAACAACTTTCATGAGGATGATGGATGATATCTTGTAGTATTTCACCAATTATTTTGTGGTGGTGTATTTGGATGACATCCTCATCTTCAGCAAGAATTGAGTGGAACACTTGCATCACATTCAACAGGTTCTATACACTCTGCGGCAACACAAGCTATATTCAAATTTGGAAAAATGCACCTTTGACATGAACAAGGTATAATACCTAGGATACATTGTTGATGAGCATGGGGTGCATGTTGATATAGCCAAGATCCATGTCATCCATGACTAGCCATCCCCGGCCACACTCACTAAGCTTTGGAGCTTCCTAAGCCATGCCAATTTCTATTGCAGGTTCATGTTGGGATTCTTCCCCATTGCATGGGCCCTTATCCAAGTGACCAGGGGTGGTGGAAAGGAAACATTTGTGTGGGGCTTGTCGCAAAAGAAAGAATTCGATGATTTCAAGCATACTTTGTGCTAAGCCTCAATGCTTTCATTACCTGACCTGCATGAGCCTTTTGAGATTGAGACAAATGCTTTAGACTATGTTGTGGGCATAGTTCTCACTCATCATGGACATCCTGTGGCATGTCATAGTGATACACTATCAAATACTATATGTAAGTACACAACTTACAACAAATAAATTTATTCCATTGTACAATCCTACCGCTAGTGGAGGCATTACATTCTCGGGAAGGAGACAGTCATGCACATTGATCATAATCCTCTCTAGTTCATGCAGACACAAGGAAAATTCCAAAATGACTGCCATCAGAAGTGGTCCACATACTTGAAACAATTTCATATCAACATCAAGTATAAGACAGGGAGCACCAACCACATCACTAACTACCTCAGTCGACCTCCATTTTCCTCACTAACCATGGTGCTACACTCCTGCGGACATGAGACATTTGGATGAAGCCACCTCTATGAGCAAGATCCCGACTTCTCCACTACCTACTAGATGTTGGGCACAAACATAATTTTCACTAATTTTCATCTGTAGGATGAGTTTTTGTGCCATCAGGGCCATATATGTGTTCCATAAAGTGAGAGAGAAAATATTTTTTGGGAATCTCACTATAGTTAGGTGGAAGGACACTTTAGCATAGAAAAGACAGTGGCAGTGTTGCAGCAACATTTCTATTGGCCAAAACTCTAACAAGATGTCAGTAAGTATATCAGATTGTGCATGACTTGCACCACTGCCAAACCAACCATTAAGAAACAAGGCATGTGCACCCCTCTTCCTACTCCCGACAACCCCTAGGAATTCATCTCAATGGACTACATGTCAGGCCTTCCTTCCACAAAGCAAGGAAATGACTATGTTTTCATGTTGGTTGATCGATTTTCCAAGATGGTGATTATGGTATCTTGCAAGAAGAGAATCATAGCAGAGGCCACTTCCAATCTCTTCTTCGAATGAGTTTGGGTACATTTTGGGACACCACAAACCATCCCCTCTGATCAATACAGTCGGTTCCTCAACACATTTTGGTCGAGCCTTTGGTCACAGCTAGACACCAAGCTCACCAAATACATAGCCTTCCACCCCCAAACGAATGGCTGAACCAAAGTCGTTAACAAGATGATCATGCATATATTTTTCATGTACAATTCCAAGAATCCTCCCACAGTGGATGAGAGTCTTCCCTATGTTCAACATAGTTACAACAGAGCCATACATAGCTCAACCGGCCACAAACCCTTTCAGGTGGGGTTTGGATTTCAACCATTGGATCCCATATATGTTGCACTACCACTTGTGTCCACATAGGCATAATCATCCCATGCAAAAATCAAAGCTAACAAAGCCACCCGATTCATTTAATTAATCTAGAACATCCACCAATAGGTTTAGGATATTTTTCAAAATTCCAATGCCAAGTAAAAGCCACACAAGTTTAAGGTGGGAGATAAAATTTGGTTGCACTTGCAGAAAGAATGCCTTACAAGACCCCATAGGAATATTTTTCCACTCTGCTATGGAACTTACACCATCACCAAGGATGTGGGTGACAATTCTTTTGATCTCAACATTCTCCCCTTCCTTGGCTTACAACCATTGTTTAATGTGGATCTCCTTCGGCCATACTTTCTACCCTTATTGAACACCTCAGAGATAGCAGAACAGTTGATGTCGACAAAGCTCAAACCTAACTATATGGAAGAGGAATCCACTGATCAGATCATGGAAAAAAAATTCAAGGGCGCTTTCCAACATAAGCTTCAACTTTATCGAGTTATCAAAGTGGGGCAGATCCTGCACCAAGGCAGGTGGCTCACCTCGGGAAAAATTCAACAGAAGTTTCCTCATATGATGGGGGAAATCAACACAATGAAGGCCATTGTTTCCTAAGGAGAGATTATTTATCTAGGTGGATATCAGTGGCCACCCACCTCTTCTAGTTGTCTCACATACATCTTTCATCTTATCAATTACAGTTTTTATCTTGGCAGTTGTTTTCTAGCTTTTCGAGTCCTAAACTTTTAGAGTCGTTTTGAGGCCCTATACAACATTTTTTGGGCCCGCTACAGTCACACCCTAAACAAATTCACAGTGTTATGGCATAATGTGTAGTCCTCGGATACACCTTTCCAATGGGATATTGTGCACCTAAAATGGAGATCGTATGCAAAAGTTACGACCCCGGGAATTTAATGTACCAACTTACCCCATTGGGGCCCACATGACTTTTGGCACTTCATCTCCTAGGGATATGTTTTTGGATGTCTAGGTTTTTTTGTTTACTTATTGATTCTAAAAAGGACTGAAGGTCTCATTGTAATGTGATCATACTAATGCACGTAGCTGCCACATCTCTTCTCAGAGATTAGCTACCACCATTCGAGCAAGATGGTTTTCATTCTGCATTTTACAATTTCAAAAAATTTCTTATTTAATAGAAGTTAAGTTCCACTATATCTCTATTATTTTTCTTTATATATCTATGTTAATTTTATATATCTTTGTTTCATTTTGTCCTGCTCATAAATCCGGATCATCCACAAACTAAGATCTGGTTCTTTGTGGATCATCAGGATCACCCACTAGATTACTTGCTTCCTAAAGAGTTTGTTCTACCCATCATGGTATATTATCTATACCTACAACTTCTTGTTGTTGATCAGAAATATCAAATACATCATATTTAGATATCTGATTAAAAATATGATTGAATCAAGTCTCATGAAATTTTGCAAATAGTGACGGTGGAGATGGAGGAGTGGACTGCTCTAGAAGTACTTGTGGAGGACCCTATTCAAACTTAACACTCCTATGATTTAGTAATATATATAAAGTAGTATATAATAACATATATCCCTTCACTCCCTCTATATATAAACCAAAAATACACTCCTTAATCTAAGCTTCCATAGATATCCTCCTATTGAAAGGGATCCTATCCCATACACGGGAACCGAAAATTCTGGAGTGACTCTCAGTTTCTTCCTACTCCAAGCCTCACATGAATTGAATCCCTTGATTTAATTATGGGGAAATATATTATGAATGTAGGATGCACAACTAATATCTTCATCCCATAAATTTGGAGGCAGTGCTCCAGCCTGCAACATAGAGTTGGCCTTCTCTTTCAATGTCTTATTCTTTCTCTCTACTACCCCATTCTGTTGTGGATTATATGGAACTACGTATTGAAAATATATACCTACTTCTAAAAAAATATTTTCAACATCCTTATTCACATACTCTCCTCTATTGTATGTATGAAGCTTCTTAATCATTTTCCATGTTTGGTTCTCAACTAGATGCTTGTAATCTTTAAGACACTCAAAGACCTCAGATTTTAAATTGAGAGAGTAGACCCATGAATATATCAAAAAATAATATATGAAAGTAATAGCATACTTATCTTTATTGATTGATGGGATTGGGAAAGGACCTATAATGTCATTGTGAACTAGCTCTAGAAGTGATGATTCCTTCCATGTTTTACCTGTGTTGAACTTCTCCTCCGGATGTTTGTGTAGTATGTAGCTCTGGAAAACTCTATCTGTGTATTGAATGTGGGGTAATCCATCTACCATTTCACCTTTACTTATTTGATCTAATTTTTTTAAATTCAGATGCTCAAACCTCTCATGCCACAACTTGGAATCCTCATTAGCATGTGTTAGAAGCGATATGTAATCATATTTGCGAGTAAAGTGAGAGAAGGTGTACAACTTGGAATGGTGATTAACCTCACCAACAAAAAAAATGAACTATCTAACAAGTCAGAAATAATAACTGAGTCTAGAGTGAAATCCACCTTCTTCCCTAAACCTGAATAAGTGATTTGATATATGGAGAGGAGATTCATTTAAAGATTTGAAACATGAAGTACATCCTAAAATCATCCATGGTCTAGATCAAATCTACCTCTACCACACACCTTAGCAAGAGAGTCATCTCCCATGAAGATCAGTGGTCCAGAACAAGTCTCCAAGTATGAGAAAAGTATATCTAATGAGGCCATGTAATGGGTAACCCCTTAATCCATAGGGTCTCCACTCAATGAACCTGTGATATAGTGTGTTCATTCATGGGATATTAATTAATACACCTAATTTCGATAGATATTAATAAATACCTTCCCAACTCCTTTTGTTTAACCCCCCTCCCAATACATTTTTCCAATTAAAAAACCCTATTTTTACTAAATATTCCTTATTTTTACAAATTTCGTATTTTATACCTGACAATACCTATAAACCCCCCTATACCCTACATCCCCCACCCTAATACCTACAATATATTGACTCTATTTTTATTAATTTAAAAACCCCCTTTATGAATGAATGTGATAAAATATTGATCAATTATGTGAATCCCCAGTGATTGAATCAAGAACCTAAGCATTTGGAGAAGATTATATGGCAAGAAATGCACGACCATTACCTCTTTTCAATGGTGGCTTGTCTAATGGATTCTTCCTTTCATTAGCCAAAATAAAATCCTCGAGGTGATGTTACTCAAGTGATCGTGCCATGATATATATGGTATTTTTCATGCAATAACTCTCAGGATGGAACCCCTTGTTATAGTAGGAACACTTGGTCTTCTCATTCTAGCTATTTTATGCCTTGTAAATTGAACTCCCATATGTGTAATTTGTTTTACCTTCCTTCTTTTTCTCTTGCACCTTCTTACCCTTGTTATTTTTCTTATTCTTTGAACTTCCTTGAGTTGTAAGAACATGGGGCTTTGAACTCTTGAGTGCTCCTATCTAGATGAGCTTTGTCTACTCATAGATAAGTAACTCCAAGAACTCATCCAGTGATGGAATATTCCATGTAGACCCCATATCTAACCTAGTATTATGAAACGAAGAAGTGTAGACAGAATACTCTGGTCCTAGCTTGGTTAGAATTGAAAAGATTAATTGTTTGTATTTCTTATCAATTCCACAAGCCCTAATATGTGAAAGAAAAGTTTTAAAATTAAAAAAGTATCCATATAAGGTCTCAAAATCACTTGGATTCAATGCATGTAGATCATTCTCCAACTGATGATCCCTTAGGTTTTCTTTCTTTCCTAGAAAATCCTTCAAATTTTATCAAACATCGTTAGGATTCTTTCAAGTATCGTCATGGAAGAGGAGATCCAGAGAGATGCTCAAGTACAATATCCCATAGGATTCATCCATTATGTTGAAGTATTTTCTATTTCTTTATGGTTGAAGTAGGCTTGACCTTAATCCCCATGGTGACTCTATACAAATGATCTAGGTGGATATCGATGCCCACCCACCTTTTCCAAATGGCTCAAAACAGTTTTCTGGCAATTTTGGCAATTTACTATTTTTAGCAGGTTTTAACTTCCGAGGCCATTTTGAGGGTCCAAATGAAGGTTTTTCAAGATATAGGTTCTCAATGATATCCAAAGGCATGATTTATCCCCCAAAATTAATCTCTTCTATGATACCTTTCCAACGATCTATCACACGCCTAAAACGGAGATTGTATTGAAAAGTTACGACCCCGAGAAGTTGATGTACTCACTTACCCAAATGGGGCCCACGTGACTTTTGGTGCTTCATCTCCTAGGGTTAGGTTTTTGTATGTCTAGGGTTTTTGGAATTCCTTCTTATTTTAAAAATTCCTTTAGAGCCTCATTGTAATCATCTTCTTGCGAATGCGAGTAGCCGTCACATCTCTTCTCAGAGATAAGTTGCCACCATTCTAGTGAGTCTTTCTCTATGTATTTTTACAGTTTCTGTACATTTATTTCATTAATAGAAATCGTGTATTACTGTATATATGTGTTTATGGTTGCATCTCTTATACATTTATGTTATATTATTGAATATCTGCAATATCTCTGTGCATTACTTTATTATATCTCCGCTCTCATTTTGTGCTGAAAATAATCCAGATCAATGGTATCAGAGAAGGCTGCTCTTGATCGTTTTCAGTGCATGTCCTCGACGAGGCATGAGTATAGAAAGTTGGGTCTCAAGCTTGTCTCTCTTGAGGAAAATCACTCTCGCACACCCAAGAAACCCTCAATGGTGGAAGAAAATAAAAATGACAGAGTAGACGATCCTATCAATCTGTTGCTTGAGCAAGCTCTCACGTGACAGAGGGATGAAATGATGGAGAATTTTTCCCACATCCTTCAACGCCTACCGATAGAATCAGGTGCATATTCATCAAGAGGCCACTTTGGAGGCACCTTGCCTTTCAAGGTACAAGTTAAATTTGATATTCCTGTATTTGAAGGATAGATAGATGCAGAAGCCCTAGAAAAATGGTTAACTCTACTAGAAGGTTATTTCTCTGTTCACAATTTTTCCGACAAAGAAAAGATCACCTTCGCACTCCTTAAAGCTCTCCCTCATGTCAAACATTGGTGGGAAACTTACTGGGAGAAAATTTCCACAAAGGAGTCTAGAATATATGGGGTTGATCCCACTTGGGATTTTTTGTGTGGATGTGGTAAAGGAACAGTATTACCCTGTTGGCAACTATGAGGACCAGTACATGAGATGGACCACATTGCGACAAGAGAGGGGCTAAGCAGTTTCAGAGTTCACCAATACCTTCCATACCTTACACACCAAGCTGGGTATCAAATAATCCAAGTGACATTTGGTTCTGAAATACTGTGGGGCTCTACACAGATACATCTAGATTGAAATGGATTTTCTGGACATCTCATCACTCGGTGCTTCTTATCGATATGCTGTTAAAATTGAGCAGAAATTTAAGCACCAGAACAAACAGGAATTTGGGTCTACAAATCCACAACAACCAAAGTATGACAAAGATGTCCCTAACAAAAAGTCTCCCAAAAACCAGTCCAAGACATAGGAAAAGAAGGGTCATGGGAAGACAAAGAAGGACACCAGAAAATGGTGTGATTTCCACAAAATCCTCTGGCACAACATCGATAAATGTCACTCAAAATAGTCATTGGTGGCCGAGATCAAAGACAAGGAGTCGAACCCTGATTCAGAATCTGATTCTGAAAATACTGGTAAAGGACAGATCATTGACGCAGACCCCACTACTATTGTCGCAACCGCAACAATTCAACCAGAAGATCCAACAGATCCTGAAGAGGGGGACCTCCTTTTTCATTTACAGATGTGGGTGAATGGGACCCCGCTGCATTTTATTGTTGATAGCAGAAGCCAGAAAAACCTCATCTCAGCAGAGGTCATAAAACAGTTAGGATTGTCAACAACACCACACCCACAGCCATACAACATCGGGTGGCTTCGGCAAGGACGAGATCTTCGTGTCAGCCAACAATGTCGATTGTCATACGACATCCAACCATTCAAGGATGAGGTATTATGTGATGTTTCCCCACTGGATTTCTGTGATGTTCTCTTGGTCCAACCATATATGTGGAGATTCCATGTTGTTTATGAGTCTCGACCCCGTAGTGTCATTGTTACTTTGCGTGGTCATCTCTATAGAATACTAGAGGTAGTTATGACTACTGTTCCACCTAAAAAGTGTCACAATGTAGTATATCATACTGCAAAATTCATCTTCTTCGCAATCTGTTCAAAAGGAGAACAAAAGGACACTGCAACCACTACAGCCTTGCCCCAAGCACCTTCTATCCAACAAAAGCAAGTCGACAAGGCTGCAGCAAAGTGTAAAGATTCCTTTTGCACATTGTCCTCTCATATATCTCGACTTGTTGAACAACCTCAACCTCAACAGGTTCGTGACAGATTTCCAAAAACTAAGCAACGCGACGTCTCCAGCAAGATAAGCAACTCACCAAGATGCAGATTCAACAAACACTTTTCCCTCTCCCCCAGAAACTCAATGCAATGGAGACCATTGCTTCCTAAGGAGGGAGGATTGATCCAAGTGGATATCGATGGCCACCCACCTTTTTCAAATGGCTCAAAATAGTTTTCTGGCAATTTTGGAAATTTACTATTTTTAGTAGGTTTTAACTTCTGGGGCCATTTTGAGGGTCCAAATGAAGGTTTTTCAAGATAGAGGTTCTCAATGATAGCTGAAGGCATAATTTATCCCCCAAAATGAATCTCCTCGATGATACTGTTGGATCATGTTGTCATTGATGCCAATGGTTTGATTGATTGATGTCAAGTGATTGATTGATGTAAAAGGATTGATTGACTGATGATTTATGTAATATAATATGTATTTTCCTTGATGAGAATGCACAGATGAAGATGGATCAATGAGTTGTCATTGATACATGATGAAGATGGATCGATGTGGTTCCATTGGTATATGATGCATTATTGGAAAAATGTATAGATGACTCATTATTGTCTTATCGTGATTGATAAGGTGCACAAATGGATGAACTCCAAAGTGGTCCCCTTATGGTGAAATCCCTCACGGGAAGATGCTTTACAGATTGAGTTATCCTAGAAGAAAGGTTGGAGAACCCATGCTTGTATGAGGAATAATGAGATGAAGATCAAGGAAATTGTTGGTGAAACTATCCTAGATGGATAGTGCTTGTCATGCCATTTCTGGTGGTATGTGGAATGTCACATAACTCCTCCTAGTTTGAGAGTTATGGCCTT
>ML801586.1:13641-29362 GCA_009831015.1 Picea engelmannii
TACTAGGTTAGATATGGGGTCTACATGGAATATTCCATCACTGGATGAGTTCTTGGAGTTACTTATCTATGAGTAGACAAAGCTCATCTAGATAGGAGCACTCAAGAGTTCAAAGCCCCATGTTCTTACAACTCAAGGAAGTTCAAAGAATAAGAAAAATAACAAGGGTAAGAAGGTGCAAGAGAAAAAGAAGGAAGGTAAAACAAATTACACATATGGGAGTTCAATTTACAAGGCATAAAATAGCTAGAATGAGAAGACCAAGTGTTCCTACTATAACAAGGGGTTCCATCCTGAGAGTTATTGCATGAAAAATACCATATATATCATGGCACGATCACTTGAGTAACATCACCTCGAGGATTTTATTTTGGCTAATGAAAGGAAGAATCCATTAGACAAGCCACCATTGAAAAGAGGTAATGGTCGTGCATTTCTTGCCATATAATCTTCTCCAAATGCTTAGGTTCTTGATTCAATCACTGGGGATTCACATAATTGATCAATATTTTATCACATTCATTCATAAAGGGGGTTTTTAAATTAATAAAAATAGAGTCAATATATTGTAGGTATTAGGGTGGGGGATGTAGGGTATAGGGGGGTTTATAGGTATTGTCAGGTATAAAATACGAAATTTGTAAAAATAAGGAATATTTAGTAAAAATAGGGTTTTTTAATTGGAAAAATGTATTGGGAGGGGGGTTAAACAAAAGGAGTTGGGAAGGTATTTATTAATATCTATCGAAATTAGGTGTATTAATTAATATCCCATGAATGAACACACTATATCACAGGTTCATTGAGTGGAGACCCTATGGATTAAGGGGTTACCCATTACATGGCCTCATTAGATATACTTTTCTCATACTTGGAGACTTGTTCTGGACCACTGATCTTCATGGGAGATGACTCTCTTGCTAAGGTGTGTGGTAGAGGTAGATTTGATCTAGACCATGGATGATTTTAGGATGTACTTCATGTTTCAAATCTTTAAATGAATCTCCTCTCCATATATCAAATCACTTATTCAGGTTTAGGGAAGAAGGTGGATTTCACTCTAGACTCAGTTATTATTTCTGACTTGTTAGATAGTTCATTTTTTTTGTTGGTGAGGTTAATCACCATTCCAAGTTGTACACCTTCTCTCACTTTACTCGCAAATATGATTACATATCGCTTCTAACACATGCTAATGAGGATTCCAAGTTGTGGCATGAGAGGTTTGAGCATCTGAATTTAAAAAAATTAGATCAAATAAGTAAAGGTGAAATGGTAGATGGATTACCCCACATTCAATACACAGATAGAGTTTTCCAGAGCTACATACTACACAAACATCCGGAGGAGAAGTTCAACACAGGTAAAACATGGAAGGAATCATCACTTCTAGAGCTAGTTCACAATGACATTATAGGTCCTTTCCCAATCCCATCAATCAATAAAGATAAGTATGCTATTACTTTCATATATTATTTTTTGATATATTCATGGGTCTACTCTCTCAATTTAAAATCTGAGGTCTTTGAGTGTCTTAAAGATTACAAGCATCTAGTTGAGAACCAAACATGGAAAATGATTAAGAAGCTTCATACATACAATAGAGGAGAGTATGTGAATAAGGATGTTGAAAATATTTTTTTAGAAGTAGGTATATATTTTCAATACGTAGTTCCATATAATCCACAACAGAATGGGGTAGTAGAGAGAAAGAATAAGACATTGAAAGAGAAGGCCAACTCTATGTTGCAGGCTGGAGCACTGCCTCCAAATTTATGGGATGAAGATATTAGTTGTGCATCCTACATTCATAATATATTTCCCCATAATTAAATCAAGGGATTCAATTCATGTGAGGCTTGGAGTAGGAAGAAACTGAGAGTCACTCCAGAATTTTCGGTTCCCGTGTATGGGATAGGATCCCTTTCAATAGGAGGATATCTATGGAAGCTTAGATTAAGGAGTGTATTTTTGGTTTATATATAGAGGGAGTGAAGGGATATATGTTATTATATACTACTTTATATATATTACTAAATCATAGGAGTGTTAAGTTTGAATAGGGTCCTCCACAAGTACTTCTAGAGCAGTCCACTCCTCCATCTCCACCGTCACTATTTGCAAAATTTCATGAGACTTGATTCAATCATATTTTTAATCAGATATCTAAATATGATGTATTTGATATTTCTGATCAACAACAAGAAGTTGTAGGTATAGATAATATACCATGATGGGTAGAACAAACTCTTTAGGAAGCAAGTAATCTAGTGGGTGATCCTGATGATCCACAAAGAACCAGATCTTAGTTTGTGGATGATCCGGATTTATGAGCAGGACAAAATGAAACAAAGATATATAAAATTAACATAGATATATAAAGAAAAATAATAGAGATATAGTGGAACTTAACTTCTATTAAATAAGAAATTTTTTGAAATTGTAAAATGCAGAATGAAAACCATCTTGCTCGAATGGTGGTAGCTAATCTCTGAGAAGAGATGTGGCAGCTACGTGCATTAGTATGATCACATTACAATGAGACCTTCAGTCCTTTTTAGAATCAATAAGTAAACAAAAAAACCTAGACATCCAAAAACATATCCCTAGGAGATGAAGTGCCAAAAGTCATGTGGGCCCCAATGGGGTAAGTTGGTACATTAAATTCCCGGGGTCGTAACTTTTGCATACGATCTCCATTTTAGGTGCACAATATCCCATTGGAAAGGTGTATCCGAGGACTACACATTATGCCATAACACTGTGAATTTGTTTAGGGTGTGACTGTAGCGGGCCCAAAAAATGTTGTATAGGGCCTCAAAACGACTCTAAAAGTTTAGGACTCGAAAAGCTAGAAAACAACTGCCAAGATAAAAACTGTAATTGATAAGATGAAAGATGTATGTGAGACAACTAGAAGAGGTGGGTGGCCACTGATATCCACCTAGATAAATAATCTCTCCTTAGGAAACAATGGCCTTCATTGTGTTGATTTCCCCCATCATATGAGGAAACTTCTGTTGAATTTTTCCCGAGGTGAGCCACCTGCCTTGGTGCAGGATCTGCCCCACTTTGATAACTCGATAAAGTTGAAGCTTATGTTGGAAAGCGCCCTTGAATTTTTTTTCCATGATCTGATCAGTGGATTCCTCTTCCATATAGTTAGGTTTGAGCTTTGTCGACATCAACTGTTCTGCTATCTCTGAGGTGTTCAATAAGGGTAGAAAGTATGGCCGAAGGAGATCCACATTAAACAATGGTTGTAAGCCAAGGAAGGGGAGAATGTTGAGATCAAAAGAATTGTCACCCACATCCTTGGTGATGGTGTAAGTTCCATAGCAGAGTGGAAAAATATTCCTATGGGGTCTTGTAAGGCATTCTTTCTGCAAGTGCAACCAAATTTTATCTCCCACCTTAAACTTGTGTGGCTTTTACTTGGCATTGGAATTTTGAAAAATATCCTAAACCTATTGGTGGATGTTCTAGATTAATTAAATGAATCGGGTGGCTTTGTTAGCTTTGATTTTTGCATGGGATGATTATGCCTATGTGGACACAAGTGGTAGTGCAACATATATGGGATCCAATGGTTGAAATCCAAACCCCACCTGAAAGGGTTTGTGGCCGGTTGAGCTATGTATGGCTCTGTTGTAACTATGTTGAACATAGGGAAGACTCTCATCCACTGTGGGAGGATTCTTGGAATTGTACATGAAAAATATATGCATGATCATCTTGTTAACGACTTTGGTTCAGCCATTCGTTTGGGGGTGGAAGGCTATGTATTTGGTGAGCTTGGTGTCTAGCTGTGACCAAAGGCTCGACCAAAATGTGTTGAGGAACCGACTGTATTGATCAGAGGGGATGGTTTGTGGTGTCCCAAAATGTACCCAAACTCATTCGAAGAAGAGATTGGAAGTGGCCTCTGCTATGATTCTCTTCTTGCAAGATACCATAATCACCATCTTGGAAAATCGATCAACCAACATGAAAACATAGTCATTTCCTTGCTTTGTGGAAGGAAGGCCTGACATGTAGTCCATTGAGATGAATTCCTAGGGGTTGTCGGGAGTAGGAAGAGGGGTGCACATGCCTTGTTTCTTAATGGTTGGTTTGGCAGTGGTGCAAGTCATGCACAATCTGATATACTTACTGACATCTTGTTAGAGTTTTGGCCAATAGAAATGTTGCTGCAACACTGCCACTGTCTTTTCTATGCTAAAGTGTCCTTCCACCTAACTATAGTGAGATTCCCAAAAAATATTTTCTCTCTCACTTTATGGAACACATATATGGCCCTGATGGCACAAAAACTCATCCTACAGATGAAAATTAGTGAAAATTATGTTTGTGCCCAACATCTAGTAGGTAGTGGAGAAGTCGGGATCTTGCTCATAGAGGTGGCTTCATCCAAATGTCTCATGTCCGCAGGAGTGTAGCACCATGGTTAGTGAGGAAAATGGAGGTCGACTGAGGTAGTTAGTGATGTGGTTGGTGCTCCCTGTCTTATACTTGATGTTGATATGAAATTGTTTCAAGTATGTGGACCACTTCTGATGGCAGTCATTTTGGAATTTTCCTTGTGTCTGCATGAACTAGAGAGGATTATGATCAATGTGCATGACTGTCTCCTTCCCGAGAATGTAATGCCTCCACTAGCGGTAGGATTGTACAATGGAATAAATTTATTTGTTGTAAGTTGTGTACTTACATATAGTATTTGATAGTGTATCACTATGACATGCCACAGGATGTCCATGATGAGTGAGAACTATGCCCACAACATAGTCTAAAGCATTTGTCTCAATCTCAAAAGGCTCATGCAGGTCAGGTAATGAAAGCATTGAGGCTTAGCACAAAGTATGCTTGAAATCATCGAATTCTTTCTTTTGCGACAAGCCCCACACAAATGTTTCCTTTCCACCACCCCTGGTCACTTGGATAAGGGCCCATGCAATGGGGAAGAATCCCAACATGAACCTGCAATAGAAATTGGCATGGCTTAGGAAGCTCCAAAGCTTAGTGAGTGTGGCCGGGGATGGCTAGTCATGGATGACATGGATCTTGGCTATATCAACATGCACCCCATGCTCATCAACAATGTATCCTAGGTATTATACCTTGTTCATGTCAAAGGTGCATTTTTCCAAATTTGAATATAGCTTGTGTTGCCGCAGAGTGTATAGAACCTGTTGAATGTGATGCAAGTGTTCCACTCAATTCTTGCTGAAGATGAGGATGTCATCCAAATACACCACCACAAAATAATTGGTGAAATACTACAAGATATCATCCATCATCCTCATGAAAGTTGTTGGGGAATTTTTCAAGCCAAAGGTCATGAACAACCATTCAAAAATACCTTCTTTGGACTTGAAAGAAGTCTTCCATACATTGGTCTACTCTATTGGGACCTGGTGGTAGCCAAAATTTAGATCAATCTTACTGAAGTATTTGTCCCCCTTGAGTTGGTCAAGGATATCATCAACTCAGGGAATGAGGTACCAGTTCTTGATTTTGATCATATTTAGATCACAATAATCAATGCAGAGTCGCTAGGACCCATCTTTATTTTGCACAAGCATGAGTGGACTTCCACAAGGTGATTAGATTGGTAATATGTGCCCCTTTTCGAGAAGCTCTTGGATCTGGTGCTTGATTTTCTCATTTTATGACAAAGAGAAATGATAGATTGGTCCATTGGGTAGTGATGTGTCGGGGGCCATATCGATTGAGTACTTGATTTGACAGTGTAGAGGTACCCCAGTGGGTGAGGAGAAGATGTATTTGTATTCTTCCATGACCTTATTCACTTGCTTCTATTGCGTGTAGAGACATATTGTAGAGGCCATGGATGTGGCTACAACCTTCCACCCACTATGAGCATGAATAAAAAATAAGACAAACTTCCTGATTTAAGAGATGACCTTCCTGCATTGCTTGGCAGAGATCAAGGAAATGGTGGTAGATGGGTCTACCTCAGGTATCCTATATAATTTCATGGCTTAAGTAATAATAACACTACGAGACCTAGAATCATATACAACATGACATTTCCATAAATAAGGTTGTCCCAAAAGAACATCACAAACTTTAAGGGGGGTGGAATCACACAATACCTCATCTTTGAAGGGTTTGATGTCGTAGGCCAGGAGACACTATTAGCTGACGTGGAGATCACTCCCTTGGCAGATCCATCTGATGGTGTACAAATGTTGGTGTGGTGTTTCCAACAGATCCAACCACTTGATGACCTGTACTAAGATGAGATTCTTCTGGATATCGCTATCAATGATGAAGTGTGTAACACCCCACGTTTTGAACCCCCATTTTAAATAATGTATTCTTACAATGCTGAGAGGCTAGAGTGCCCAAACAATTATTAAAAGGATAGTGTGCCCAAGACATGTAATGTTGTTTATCATTATTAATAATAAATACATGGATGGTTGCTAGACATACAAGGACTAGAGTTATAGGGGGTTATGATTCCACAAGAGAGGGGGCTTGAGGGTCTAAGTGTTTATTCCTATTCTAATTACCCCTTTTTTTCTAAGGGAGGGGATCGATTATGTGATCTTCTTGGGGAAGGCCAGGAGGTTCTTGATTCCCCACGAAGTTACTTAAATCTACCTCTGGTCTGATGGGGGCTTGGACTGATGGGTTATTCATTGATTTCCTATACGTTCATTCATTTCCCTCATGCACTTCCATGCACTCACTTACTCATCCATTGATCCATCCTCACCTGCGTCTTGGCTTGGTAAAGGGAAAGGAACTTCTGAGAATTAGCCATGGGATAGATGGCTATAATGTGTAAGTTTTAAACCTGTGAAGTAAAGCAATGCATATAGATTCTTAAGCAAAACAAAAATTAATCAATGACTCATTCACATAGTACACAAGAATTTATACCAGAAACCCTCAACCGGGGAAAACCTTTCTTATATGCATTATATCGAATTTCACCATTCACCATACAATATATACAATGTTTTTAGGTATTTCATAGATATCGAAACCCTGATCCCTTAATCCGAGATTAATTTAGAAAATCGCTAAAAATAGCAAAAACCGCCCCAAAAAATTTTTCGAGGTGCTGCCCCGAATGCTGCGCGTAACTGGGGGGGCATAACTGCCCCCCTCCCCCCCCCTTGGATCCCCCTAGGAAGCGCCCGAGGAACGCGACAAAGAAAACACTACTAGAGGTATTTTCAAACACAGTTGTCGAACCTAATGCACCCACACACACACATGCAAAGAATATAACATATACCCAACATTCTCCCACTTGTTGTTTTCTTTGCATCCAGGGGTCCACAGGGTTATATAATCAACAATCCATGGAAGCAATCCCCATTGTTACTCTACACCAGGATAAATTTTCTGTGCTCACATACTTTGTTAATAAATTTGCAACATTCTTCAAAGTGTCAACCTTTTCCAACAACACCTTCTTTTCCTCAACCACGTCTCTCACAAAGTGATACTGAACATCAATATGCTTTGTCTTCGAATGATAAGATGGGTTCTTTTCCAGTAATATTGCAATCTGAATGTCACAATCTATTCTCACTACTTTTTGTACCAACCCAATACCTAAACACAATCTCTGTAACTATACTACTTCCTTGCTTGCATGAGTGGCTGCCATGTATTCAACTTCTGTAGTTGAGAGTGCTACTATAGTTTGTCTTTTTCTCATCCAACTAATTGCTACTCCATATAGGTTAAGCACATACCCACTTGTAGATCTTTTGTGATCCAAATCTCCAGCCCAGTCTGCATCAACAAATCCATGTATGTCCACCACTTTGTCCAATCCTGGTCTTCCTTGGTAGCACAATCCATAATTGGTAGTGCCACACAAATACCTGAAGACCCTCCTTACTGTTGTCCAATTCTCCTTCCCTAGTTTTGACATATACCTGATCAAAACTCCCACTGCATGTGTAATGTCCGGTCTAGTACAGACCATTTCATACATCAAACTTCCAACTGCACTGACATATGGAACATGGTACATGTACTCTTCTTCTTCCCATGTCTTGGTACACTGATCTGTAGATAACTTTACACCTATAGGAATAGTAACCTTCATCGGTTTACTTCCATGCATATTAAACCTTTGCAATATCGTCTTAACATATTTTCTCTGATTCAACTAGAATTTCCTATTTGCACGATCTCTTTTAATCTCCATTCCCAGAATGAAGTTAGCAACACCGAGATCCTTCATCTCAAATTTGGAGGATAGCTGTGATTTCACCTCCTTCATAACATCCATGTTATTTCCTACCAAAAACATGTCATCAACACACAACACTACATAAATGAAGTGATTACCAACCTGCTTGGAATATACACAATGATCAACCTTGCTTCTCACAAATTCCAATCCAAGGATGTATGTGTCAAACTTTTGGTACCACATCCTAGGTGATTTCTTCAGACCACATAGTGACTTCTTTAGCTTACAAACCAACTCTTTCTTTCCCTTTACTACAAATCCTTCTGGCTGCTTCATGTAGATTTCTTCTTCCAGATCCCCATGTAAGAATGTTGTCTTCACATCCATCCGTTCCACTTCAAGATCAAAAGAAACAACAATAGATAAAATAAATCTAATAGAAGCTAACTTAGCAACATGAGAAAAAATCTCACCAAAGTCAATTCCCTCTACCTGGGAATAACCTTTTGCTACTAACCGAGATTTGTATTTCTACACTTTTCCTTCTGCATTAAACTTCTTCTTAAACAACCATTTGCTACCAACATATTTTCTTCCATCTAGTAAATAAACTATATCTCATGCATCATTCTTATCCAAGGCATCCATTTCTTCAACCATGGCCTTCTTCCATAGTTTACTATCCTCTGAATTCACTGCTTCCCTGACAGTTCTGGGATCATCATCTATAATAGATAAATCAAAATTGGAATGGAAATCAGGTGGACTATACCTTTATGGTTTCCTTATTTCTCTCACTGATCTCCTCAACACTGGGGTATGAGGTTCTTCTTCTTCTTCTACTTCATCTTCTTCAGATGATTTAGATTTTGCATCATCCAAATCTAGCTCTATTTTCTCAGGTTCATCTTTCCTTGGTAGGAATTCCCATTTGGACACATCTTTTACCTCTCTAAAAAAAACATCCTGACTGTAAACAGTCTTCTTAGTTTCTGGGTTCCAAAGTTTATAACCTTTCACACCATCTTTATAACCAATAAAGATACACTTTTCAGATTTTTTATCCAGCTTACTCCTATTTTCCTTTGGAACATGTACATAAGCATCACAACCAAACACTCTAAGATGTTTAAGAGAGGGTTTGTTTTCAGTCAATACCTCATGTGGAGTTTTGTCATCCAATGGTGATGAAGGTGATCGATTGACCAAGTAACATGCTACACCCACTGCCTTTGCCCAAAATTATTGTCCTAACTTGACATCGCTGAGCATGCTCCTTGCTTTTTCCATCAGTGTCCTGTTCATCCTTTCTACAACTCCATTTTTCTGAGGAGTGTATGGAGTAGTCTTCTGCTTTGCTATACCACACTTCTTATAGAATTCTTCGAATTCATTTATGCAGAATTCTCCACCATTATCTGTTCTCAATACCCTTATTTTCTTCTCTGTCCGATTTTCTACTAGAGCCTTAAAATCTTTAAATTTATCAAATACCTCAGATTTATTTGTAAGAAAATAAATCCATGTGTTCCTTGAGAAATCATCTATGAATGAAACATAATACACAGACTTACCTAGTGATGGAACATGCATAGGTCCAAACACATCACTGTGTATCAACTCTAAGATCCCCTTTTCTCCTTTATCACCAGATGGGAATCTTACTCGATTCTGTTTACCATATATGCAATTCTCAAAGAAATCAAAGTCCAGAGTGCAATTAGACATACCTTCAACCATGCCTTTACCATGTAGTGTTCGAAGGCCCTTTTCTCCAATATGCCCTAGTCTTTGATGCCAAAACATGGTCTTATTTTCAGGGATGGTATTGGTCTTGTATTCTTTATTTGTATGCTCAAGGACAATAGAACTATTACACCCATTAGTATAATTGCTTCCAAACAACTTGTATAGAGTTCCACACCGAAATCCTCTCATAAACACCATTGCTCCTCGTACCATCTTGCAAGTGTTCTTTCCAAATATAGTATCCAATCCTGCATCATCCAACTTTCTTACAGATATTAGGCTCCTGGAAAGTTTTGGAATGTGAAAAACCACAGGGAGAGTTCTAATCCTTCCATATTTTAGCAACAACTTAACCCTTCCACCTACCATGATTTTGGCTGTCGATTCATCTCCTAGGAATACATCACCACCATCGTATTTTTCATATTCAGAGAACCACTCCCTGTGAGGATTCATATGGTATGATGCACCTGATTCGATCAACCATACATCACGGTCTGCATGTGTACCTGTAGATGCAAGTTAAACATCACCTCCTTCTTCAGTGTAGGTTTTCACCTCTGTGGAAGAGGTACTGTTAGATCCCTTTGGTTTTTCAACCTTCTGAGACTTGCAATCTTTCTTATAATGCCATGTTTTACCACACTTCCAACATTTCCTCAAATATTTTTCTGGAGACTTAGATCTACCTGTAGATTTAGATATCCCCCCAAAGGCTTACTAATATTCCTGTCTTAGGTACGACCTCTTACAAATAAAGCATCTGTGCTATGAATATCCATGATTTTCTGCCTCATCTCTTCAGATAACAAGGATGAAACTACATCCTCATACTTCAATGTAGATTGAGTGGTACTACCAATTTCTACAACTAGATTATCCCAAGATTCCGAAAAAGTACATAACAAAGTAATACACTTATCTTCTTTTGCAATTATAATATTAACAGAGACAAGTTTACTTACTAGAGTATTAAAGGAATTTAGATGTTCTGTCACAGAATCTCCATATTCCATCCTAAGATGATACAACTTCTTTTGAAGAAACAACTTGTTTACCGAGGACTTTGATTGATACAAATTCCCCAACTTATGCCATAGTTCCTTGGCTGTAGATTCTCCCGAGACATTCAACAACATCGAATCTTCCAGGCAGAGTCAAATAGTACTCCTTGCTCTTCTGTCCAACTTCTCCCAATCTACCTATGACATACCAGTAGGTGGTGTACTAGTAGTTTGTGTACCAGTATCTTGTGTGCTAGTAGGCGAGGTACCAGTAGGCTGTGTACCAGGATCCACATCCATCCATTGTTCTTTGTCTACAAGAAGGTATTCCATCTTGAGCTTCCATAGCTCAATTTTTTTACCATTGAACTTGTCTATCTCGAATCTAGATGAGCTCACCATTCCTCTTTCTATACTCGAATCTCCACTTCAAAAGCTCCCACTAAACCCAAGTTTATCACAAACCCAATATAAACTTGATCCATCAAGACCTAGCCAAGCCCTCAACAAAAAAGGCATCCCTCTGAAGAAAAAAATGAGCTCTGATACCAGATGTAAGTTTTAACCCTGTGAACTAAAGCAATGCATATAGATTCTTAAGAAAAACAAAAATTAATCAATGGCTCATTCACATAGTACACAAAGATTTATATGGAAACCCTCAACTGGGGAAAACCTTTCTTATATTCATTATATCAAATTTCACCATTCACCATACAATATATACAATGTTTTTAGGTATTCCATAGATACCAAAAGACTAATCCATTAATCCAAGATTAATTTAGAAAACCGCTAAAAATAGAAAAAAACCACCCAAATTTTTTTTTCAAGGCGTTGCCCTGAATTTTGTCAGCCCCGAGTTACCGCACGTTGCCAAATGCTACGCGTAAATAGGGTGAGCATACCTACCCCCCCTAGGACCCCTCTAGGAAATGCTCGATGCACATGACATGAATAGGACTACTAGAGGGATCATCAGACGCAGTCGTCAAACCTGACGCACCCACCCACATACATGCAACGAATATAACATATACCCAACATAATGGTCACTGGTGCAGTCCAACCATGACTTGGGCCCTGCATGGATGAGATGCATTGGCATGTGCCCTATTTTTCTCACAACTGCGAGTCTTTAGAGTTCCAACATTGATATTATGGACCAGCTGTGCTGGAGGCCATGGTAAAAGAAGAGGGATTGCGTGGTAGAGAAGGGTGGAGGTCCATTCTCTTGGGTGGTACAGGCTGGGTAGAAGAGAGCTGGGTACTTGGATTGTTGTGGGTGCTGGGGAACCTGTGAGATCTTGAGAGATGACTGGCTTGGGAACCCAAGTACACTCTAGAACCGTCCTTGTGGATTCATAGCCCTGGCTCGGGGGTGACACTGCTGTTGAGATTTGGAGCATTGGTGTCTATGGTTGGGTGGAATTTCCTTGGTCTGTAGCCAGTTGCTGTCACCTTTTTATAAATATAAGTGCTCTTTGTTGTGATATTATTATCTGTGTATGAATGTATTCCACTGTGTATTTTAATTATCATTTAATAGTAAATTCTAACCTTGTACAATGTCTATTGTAAACATATATTCAAAAAATAACAAAAAAGATACAATGGAAAATACAAACATTACACAAAGATTTTTCCCCTGGAAAACCAAACCGGGAAAACTTGCATATATTATATTCATTCATTGTGTTACATTGTTTAAAATACAATATACATATAGGATCCAATGACATCCAAAACCCCAACCCAATGACCTGGATTAGTCCAGAACCCTAATTCCTTAACAAACAAAATGACCTAAATACATGACACGTTTCTCGAGGTAGGTGTCACATTTCCCAAGGCATAATTTTTTTTTCCAGGGGCATTGCCCCCAGACCCCCACATGGGGGGATACGCCCCCCTCTAACCCCCCTACACGCCCGACACATACGCTCAGACACTATTACTCGTGCAAAGAATATAACACATACCCAACATTCTCCCACTTGTTGTTTTCTTTGCATACAGGGGGTTACAGGGTTACATAACAAAAAATCCAGGGCAACAATGCCCATGGATCCTCTACACCAAGAGAACTTCTCAATGCTCACAGATTTTGTTAATGAATCTGAAACATTCTTCAAAGTGTCCACCTTCATCAATGATACTTTCTTTTCTTCAATCATGTCTCTCACAAAGTGATATTGAACATCAATGTGCTTTGTCTTTGAATGATAAGCAGGGTTCTTCACCAGAAAAAATTCACTCTAACTGTCACACTCTATCCTTATAACTTGTTGTACCAACCCAATACCTGAACACAATCTGTGTAACCATACTTCTTCCTTACTTGCATGAGTGGCTTCCATGTATTCAGATTCTGTAGTTGAAAGTGCCACTACAACCTGTCTTTTGCTCATCCAACTTATTGCTCCTCCAAACAGGTTAAACACATACCCACTTATAGATCTCCTATGACCCAAATATCCAGCCCAGTCTGCATCCACAAAGCCATGTATATCGACCTCTCTGTCCAATACCGGTCTTACTTTGTAGCACAATCCATAGCTAGCAGTGCCACACAAATACCTGAAAACCCTTTTTACTGCTGTCCAATGCTCATTCCCTAGTTTTGACATATACCTGCTCAAAACTCCCACTGCATGTGCAATGTCCAGTCTAGTACAGACCATTGCATACATCAAACTGCCAACTTCACTCGCATATGGAACATGAGACATGTCATCCTCTTCTTCATGTGTCTTGGGACACTGATCCAAAGATAAATTTACACCAACAGGAATAGGAACCTTGACCGGTTTGCATTCCTGCATATTAAACCTCTGCAATTTTCTCTCGACATATTTTCTCTGATTTAACTAGAGTTTCCTCTTTTTTCGATCTCTTTTAATTCCCATGCCCAAAATGAAATTTGAAGTACCAAGATCCTTCATGTCAAATTTAGAGGACAACTGAGTTTTCACATCCTGGATAATCTCCTTGTTGTTTCCTATCAGTAACATGTCATCCACATACAAGACCAAATAAATAAAATGATCACCAATTAATTTAGAATACACACAGTGATCCTCTGTGCTTCTTGTGAAGCCAAGTCCCAGCATATAAGTATCAAATTTTTGATACCACATCCTTGGTGATTGTTTTAAACCATACAAGGACTTTTTCATATTTCATACCAACTCCTTCTTTCCTTTCACAACATAACCTTCTAGATGCTTCATAAAGATTTCTTCTTCCAGATCCGCATGTAGGAATGTTGGCTTGAAGGTAGCATGACCCGAACTGTGGGTGGCTGGGTATGTTACATTTTGGTATCAGAGCTTCAGTTTGAAACACTAGGCCGATATGGGTTGGGTCTGTTGGTCAGAGTCTCGGGGTCGAGATCGAACTCTGACCATGAAGTTGAAAACCTCAGGAGGAATGGCATTGCATAATCTATGTAGGAGTTATATTGTCAGAGATCATTTGTAAGGGGTTCGAAGGATCCTGACCATCCCCCCTTTGAATTTGAGAGCGATCACCACTATAGGATTAGGAGAGATTCGAGATCATTGGATTAGAGGATAGGTGAACAAGGGGCATCTGATGTAAAGGAAGCAAGGGTTAAGGTCACAACCATCAGATCCCATGGGAGAGAGAGATCAATAGACATGAGGCATTGCGTGGAACCAAGTTGCATGGGAGATAATTTCCCAAGACAGTCCCACAATCCAAACCACAGTTTCCCCAAGGGGTTACGTGTCAGTGTCAGGAGAATTGTGGGGTGAAAATAAGGTTACTCCAAACCACTGCTGCGTGCCCTCAAAAATTGAAAGGAAGTAAGTGATGTGACATGTTAGGGATTGAACATCGAAAATCTGTATAGTCAAATTAGTTTGGGGCCATCCATCGTTAAGGAGAGACATGTGGTGTGAGATCCACAAATCCGGAAGTTTGTAGTTGAGAAGGAGGTGAAATAGCTGAAGTAGATCCTGACCGTCGATCACCAAGAGGTATGTGTCAACAAATCAATAACTTCAGAGAAATATGTTTTAGAGGTTTTTAGTTGAGATTTGAAACTCTCAAAGCCTAGAGAGCCAAAGAGCCGAAGTAAATCTCGATCATCCTATCATCCGAAATAGATCTCAGTCACCATATCTTCCATAGTAAATCTCAAGCGTCATATCATCCGAGGTGAATCAGGGCCGTCTGATCTCGAAGAGCCATAGCGTAAATCTGTGGATTTCGGGTGAAGGCCCGAAGTAAGCCTCAACTGTTTGATTCAAGAGGAAACACGATAGAATCCCGTGTACTTTGAGGAGGTTTGAATTTTGAGATTTTTGAAACCCGAAGACCCGAAAGGATCTCAACCATTGATTGTCGAGAGCCACATGTCACTAGATCCAGGGCTTTGGATAAAATCCAGTGGGGCAGGATAAGTTTTAAAATTTGATATTTCCAAAGTCTGAAGACCCGAATTAAGCCTCAATTGTTAGTTTAAGGAGGACACTGTTGGACAACTGAGAGGGGGGGGGTGAATTAGTTGTTACCGTGCTTAAACAATTATGCTTCTTTTAAAATCTTTGCTGAAACACTAAATGATGATCACAATAATGCAGGGAAATAAATAATGGCACATTCAGCATCAGTCACATATATGAGAAACACACAGACATATATTTCCTGAGGAAACCCATATAGGGTAAAAAACTATTTTCTTTATATGATAAGTAATAGTTACATTCTTTACATTATCATACATATGAGCACCAACTCATAATGAGGC
>ML801586.1:35801-54742 GCA_009831015.1 Picea engelmannii
GGTGAATCAGTTATTACCGTGCTTAAACAATTATGCTTCTTTTAAACTCTTTGCTAAAACACTAAATGATGATCACAATAATGCAGGGAAATAAACAATCTCACATTTAGCATCAGTCACATATATGAGAAACATAGAGACATATATTTCCTGAGGAAACCCATACATGGTAAAAACCTCTTTTCTTTATATGATAAGTAATAGTTACATTCTTTACATTATCATACATATGAGCATCAACTCATAATGAGGCTACAACCTCTGTTTTGCAAGCTGCAACTTGCTGAGAGCACCAACTCTCTATTTTCTCTAGCACCCACTAGAAGGAAGCACCAACTCCCTGGTTTCTCTAGCACCAACTAGAAGGAAGCACCAACTTCCTGGTTTCTCTAGCACCGACTAGAAGGAAGCACCAACTCCCTGAGTGTTTCCAGCACCAACTGGATGGAAGCACCAACTTCCAATCATACAGGAACCAACCTGTATGACAAAGAACAAGAGTTCTTCCTTGCACCACCCTACCACCCTAGTTTCTCTGGCTGCAACCAGATGGAAGCTACAACTCCCTGTGCTCAAGAACCCACTTGAACCTATGAGGAAAAAAATCCTCCCTAACAGCTCCCAACCACCCTGAAATATAGATCTTTGCTATTGAAACTTATTACAGTGATATAATGTTCAACAATGGCTTACCAGACTCATCACTGTTCTGCTCCATTTCATTGCTCTGTCTGCCTCACTACCTTTCTGCACACATGACTTGCATTGTCTGCTCTTCTGATTTTTATGCTCTGTGCGCCATGTCCATTCACTCCACAATTCCTCTTCTGTGCACTTCAGCTGCTGCACTCCCCTTCTTCTTCACACATGAATCACCTTCACTAACAACATTCACAACAACCTCCGATAGGAACAACAACTACACCCTTCTCTTCTCTGTACTATATATTTATAGCTTCTATGCACCTTATGCATGCAATGTTCACAATTCCTCTGCATGCTGACTCTGCGTCATTATCCTCCACCTCTCGAGTGCTCTATCTGATCATCATCATGACTCTTCAGCTTCTCTAGTGGTTCGCCCCGTGTGTCCAGCATCACTGTATGTTATCCTGAGATTCCTTAGCCTCTCTAGTAGTTTGAGACTCTTTGTCTTCTCTGTGACAATCGAACTCACTTTCTCTGTTTCAGTTACAGGCCTCAATGCCCATCCATCTGTCAATCCCTTCTAAGAATAGTCTTCCTTCATCGGACAAAGCTTTGAGACTCTTCATCTCCTCTGGTGATCACACAACGATCTCTTCGACTTATCTAGTAGACATCATCAATGGTTTCTGGTAGTCTCACTGCATCTTGCCTTAGTAGCCCTTCGATCTTGTTTAAATTCATCTATAACGTTGGATATGCGGTGAGAAAATCTAGACGGTCAGTATCTATGCTCCCAGATCTACGGTCGGGATTCGATTCCGGAGCCCCCTTGCCATTCTATCTTTAAGCGGAGGGGGGGGGTCCGGAATTGGGTGTACATCTCTCAAGCAGTCAGGATTAAAGTATCCAGATCAACAACTCTCATGCGATTCTGGACCCCCCTTGCCTTTTTGTCTTTAATACGGGGGGGGTCCGGAATGGTGGAGTATTGACGAAGGGCCCCACTCCTGTCGTGTCACCTTCTGTATCGTTCTCCACATGACCGTGCGACAAGGCTCGACTCCTCCTTGTCCTCTGACATCTGTCCATCTCTCGCTGATGTGACCAAGGGATGTGACCACAACCTTATGCATAAGGCGCTTTCGCGATTTCTCATTTCGCAAGTCTGGAGATGAGGCATCTCGACTCTCCAAGTCACGATCCCTGATACCTCGAAGCTGCGTGGGATCAATGGTCCCAATTAATGCTTGGTCTGACAGCTCATATCATTTTGTGATTTCGCATATCGCGATTTCGACATTCCTGTGGTGAATGGTTTTGTCACTTCCAAATCTCGATCCACGAAACCCCATGAAGAAGTCAGATCAACGGTCCAGATCACTTCTTGATCTAACGGTTGCAAATACGTCGTGATATTGCATATCGTGATTTCAACATTTCTGTTGCACTATTTACTTGCCTCTTGATGTCGTGATCCGCGAAACTCCGATATGGTTTTCATCTGCTAATGTCACACGTGGATTGACACGTGTTGAATACTGCCACGTGTCACTCTGATTCAAGACTTACATGTGCTTGAAATGTTGAATCAGTCTGACACTTGTCATTACCTGATTGTGCCACGTGTCCCTAGCTGACGTGGTCTGCTGTCGTGAGTTGGGTCAATGGTTTAGATCACATCTTGATCTGACGGTTCAGGTTCAATCAGGATTTCACACATTGTGATTTCAGGGTTCCTGATGTCAATAAATTTTGACATGTCCAACTCTCGATCCCCGAAACTATGACAAGGACTGGGATCAACGGTCCATATTTTTCCTCGATCCAACGGTCGATATTTTATCGGGGTATCGCATATCGTGATTTCGCAAGTCCTGTGGTTATTATTCTTTGACTTCTTCAACTCGCGATCCTCAAAACCCCGACAGGGAGTCGGATCAATGGTCCACGTAACCCCTTGAGATGGACGGTCCTCCTGCTTTCAGGATTTGGTGAGCCCCTTTTCTCCTTGCACTTTAAACGCCGTGCAGGTTTTCCTCGATCCAACAGTGGTCGGATCCTGCGCTCAGATCTAATGCCTGAGATCTATCCTCCCCTTCAGCGTGCGCTCTTCTTGTCTTTATTCATATCTGACGACCCTCATGCCGTCGGGAATTTTGGATGGGATCCAATGATCAAAGATGCTTCTCCTCCAAGCTTACACATCCCTTTTACATGGAAGAATTTTGACTTTGCACTAATTCCTCCTGAGCCTATGTTGTTCCTATTTGTCCATCGATGCACACTCTCATCCTGCCATCTTCACTGTTGTACTTGCCAGCGTTTCCTTTGATCATTCGATCTTCCTGGACTTGTCTTCTATTTGCCTGTTGATCATCGGTGTCACACTCTGATCCTGCCATCTTCATTGTTGTACTTTCCATCAATGAAAAGCTTACGCTTCCTGTAAAACATACCAAACATCCTCTGCACTATCTCTTCTGATCTTATCGAAGTTGCTCTGCAGCTTCTTCCCAAAATACTTCTGGTGCCCATCTATTACATTCTTCCTGTGTTCATGCCATCTTCATTGTTGTTCTTGCCATCAATGACAAGCATATGCTACGTGTTAAACATTTCCAACAGACACATGGTGCATATCCGTGGACTCCAGGTGAATACCCGAAGTAAATCTTAGTCGTTCGATCCAGGAGGAAACATGGCAATAGATTGGCTAGTTTGGGAATTCAGAGTTCGGGAGAATTGGAAGTGTGATAGTATGGAAACTCCCGAAGTCCCAAAGTGATGGGGCATGATGACGTCACCTTGAGGTGATGTGGATCCTAGAATTCCTGAAGTGATGTGTCTTGCAGACGTCACCTAGGATGATGTGGACACATGGGATGTGTGCCATGTGTTAGTAAGTTTTGAGCATTTGGAGTATTGAAAAGTCAGTTAGAACGTGACACATGGAACCCACCTGATTGGGCCACATGTCCACTTCTAGTATTTTTCCACATGGCGATAGATCGCGCAGTACGTAGACTGGGCACTCTGGAGGGGAAAGATGTGACAGGTTGTGTTGGGTGAATAAATCCCGAAGGCTTGAAGTCGGGAGTACATATTGACCATTGATTCCAGAAGACTGTAATATTCTAGCTATAAAAAGTATGCAGAACATAAATAAAATGCTAGAAATGGTGGATAAACAACAATATAACCAGAACAACACCACAATAACACTAAAATGATATCAAAATAACACCAGAAAGAGCACTTTGATTCTGAGAGAAATGTTCACAGGCCTCTTTGAGGGGGAAACCTCCAATCGAGCAGAGATCTATTACAATAATATCCAATATAGGGTTCTCATACCCTCAACTCCTATTTATACTAAATATGTCTATCAAAAGAACCATCTAGAGGAAGATCCTTCTAGAAGAGAAATCTTCTATTAGGTATTCTTACATTTGACTTATTCTACTTTATTGCAAGGCCTTATTAATATTGAAATTTATTACATCTGAATATATTGTTCTACCTATGTGAGGTTTAGGTCCCTAACATGTCCTCCCCCTTAAAAAAAACCTTTTCCTCCAAGCTTGAGATGTGGAAATTATTGCAGAATGGTAACTGGTTCCCAAGTGGCATCTGCTGGAGTTGTATATTTCCACTACACTAAAACGTCCTTGATGTTTCACTGACACAGGCGACACTCACGCTGGTCCAAAACTGCTTGTGGTTGTATCCAAATAGATCCTTCTTCGTCCAACTCGGGAAGGTTGGTTTGAATTTCCCACTTAGTTCCAATCACCTTCTTTAAGCATGAAACATGAAAAACATGATGTAGCTTAGAATGAATGGGAAAATCTAACTGATAGGCCACCTGTCCCACACTCTTGAGAACAATATAAGGGCCATAAAATTTGGGTGCCAGCTTCTGACAATGCTCGACCTTGAGGTATTTTTCTTGTAAGGTTACAGTTGAAGAAATACCTGATCCTCTTTTGCAAATTGACATTCAGAGTGAGCTTGATCTGCTTGTTGCTTCATGCGATTCTGTTCCATGACCAAATTCTCTTTGAGGGTACGAATAATAGCCTCTCAAATTGTAAGTTTTTTGTCAACTTCCTAGACCTTCGAGACACCTGGTAAGTATGAGAGAACTGAAGGTGGATTTTGTCCATATACCACTTCAAAAAGAGTCACGCGGGTAGCTGTATGGTATGAAGTGTTGTACCACCATTCAACTAGGGGTAACCATTGAGCCCACTGATTTTTCTTTTCCAATGAAAAACACCTCAAATATGTTTCCAAAAACTTGTTGACAACTTCAGCTTGACCATCAGTCTGGGGATGATAAGCTCTGCTGAGATGCAATTGGGTGCCTTGTATCTTGAACAGTTCTTGCCAAAAATTGTTGGTGAAAGTTGGGTCGCAATAAAAAACAATAGACTGCGACATGCCATGAAGCTTGAAGACCTGATCCATGAAAAGTTGAGCCACAATGGATGTTGTAAATGGGTGTTCAAGAGAACATAAATAAGCATACTTGGAAAGGAGATCAACAACCACCATGATGACTGATTTATTTCCCGATTTGGGTAAGCCTATAATAAAATCCATAGAGATATCCTCCAAATAGCAGGTGGAATCAGAAGCGGTTGTAGTGTGCTAGGATATTTGACTGTTTCTCCCTTGTTGCGTTGACACACATCACATTCAATGACATAATTAAAAACTTCTTTTTTCATACCATCCCAGAAAAAATGAACATTTGGCCCTGTCATAGGTTTTGGTAAACTCGGAGTTCCCAGCTATGGGTGTAGCATGAAGCTCAAAAAGCACCGTGGATTTAAGTTTTGATTGTTTATTTAAATACAAAAGGTCTTTGTACTGAATCTCATCATGGCGCCAAGAGTACCCTAGGGAAATTGGAAAATTGGACTGCAATTGTTGTATCATATGTGAAATTTTGGGATCGTGTAAAGCCATTCCTGGCGAACGACTTGGAGCCAATCTGGTACAATGAAGGAGAAAGAAAAAATGATCCTTCATCTTCATATTTTTGGGAAAATGCATCCGCAACCACATTGTCTTTTCCTTTCTTATAAATGATATCATAATGATATCCAAAGAGCTTAGTCACCCATTTTTGTTTCTCTGGGGAGAAAATGTGTTGTTCCAGAAAATACTTGAGGTTTTGATGGTCTGTGTTAATTTGGAAGCGTTGCCCCAATAGATAAGGGCACCATAGATCAACGACATGCAGAATAGACAAAATTTCCTTTTCATAGATTGATTTTTCCATATTTCATTCAGACAGTTGCTTGTTGGTAAAGGCCACAGGCCGACCCTCTTGCATAAGGACAACACTAATTCCTTTCCATGAAGAATCACATTCTAGGAAAAAGGTCTTTGTGAAATCAGGAAGGGCGAGGACTAGAGTTGTGCACATGGCCATATTCAAGGTTTGAAAATCTTGAGCACCTGTTAGAGTCCAAGTGAAAGATTTATTTTTTAGGAGTGTAGTGAGAGGTGCTGCAATCTTTCCATAATTCTTAACAAACTTGCGATAATAACCTATTAAGTCTAGAAATCCATGCAATATTTTGATAGTCTTTGGGTGAGGCCAGTCTTGTATAGCTTCAATCTTTTTAGGATCCACCTTGATGCCATCCTTGCCAACCAGATGACCCAAGTACTCTACTTCTAAGGTGCCAAAAGCACATTTAGACTATTTTAGGAAATGTTAGTGCTGAGAGAGTAGATGGAGAACTTGATCCACATGAGAAAGATGATTTGTCCAGTTTTTTCTATAGATGAGGATATCATCAAATAAAACTAAGACAAAATGATGGAGAAAAGGATGAAAGACATGATTCATGAGGCTTTGGAAGGTGGAGGGGGAATTACACAAGCCGAAAGGCATGACCAAAAACTCATAGTGGCCCTCATGAGTTCTAAAGGCAGTCTTAGGAATGTCTGCCTCTTTTATACATATCTGGTGGTAGCCAAAATGAAGATCAAGTTTAGTAAAGAATTGGGTGCCACTCAATTCATCCAAGAGGTCATCAATGAAAGGAATGGAAAATTTTTCTTTAATGGTGAGTTTGTTGAGGGCACGAAAGTCATGACACATTCGCCAAGAACATTTTTTCTTCAGGACCATGACCATAGGAGAAGAGTAGGGGCTTGTACTAGGGAGAATAACGCCTGCATTAAGGAGTTCCTGAACCATTTTCTCAATTTCATTTTTTTGGGAAAGGGGTGACGATAGGGATAAATATTGGGATGAAGGCTTCCTCGTACAACAGGAATGGAATGATCATGAACACCACAGGAAGGAGGGAGTCCCTAGGGAGAGGAAAATAGAACTTGATGTTTAGAGAGGATGGATTTGAGTTCTTGTGGAACCAAGGGTGTCTCAGTTGCTTGTATGGCATGGAGTTTGGAAATAACGCCAGAATGACCTTTTTTGAGAAGCTTTTCCATGCGATGGGAACTAATGATCTTAGGTGAATTGATGATGATGCCTTGGAACTTATATTGTTGGCCCTCCTGGTCAAATTGCATGGTTAATTCCTTAAAATCCATGAGAATGGGACCCAAATTCCTTAGCCAGTCTGCACCCAACACAATGTCACAACCGCCCATGTCGATAGCAAACATATGACATTTTAGGTGGTAGTCACCAATTTGGAGACACACATTTTCATAATGCCATCCACATTTCATGGAACCTCCATTGGAAATCATGATTTGGAAATTATTGATTGCATGGATATAGCAATGAGTTTCTTGGTCAATGCCATGATGAATAAAATTATGGGTGCTTCCACTATCAACAAGAATGATGACCTTTCTATGCTTGATATAACCGATTAGCTTGAGGGTTTGGGGAGCAGAGAAGCTGGTGAGAGCATTTAGGGAAATGACTAGTTCTACTTCGAGAGGGTCTAAGGGAGGGGTTATGTCAGTGGTTTCTGGTGACTCAGACACAAGGGAAGTTTCAACATCCTCTTCTAAAATATCCACTAAGATGGCCATAAAAATATTTGTTCCTTACACTTGTGGCCCCGAAAATATTTGTCATCACAATTATAACAAAGGCCTTTGAGTTGGTGTTCATCCATTTCAACCCTGGTCAATTTTCAGATATTTAGTGGAGCAGAGGGGGTAGTGGGATTTACTGGTTTAGTGCAAGGAATAAAGGAGGGTTTTTGGTTTTGAGAATATACAACCTGTTGTGCTTCTTTATCTCTTTTAGTAGCCTCCACCCAACTCTGAGGCTGAGCCATGTAGACATGGGCACAAATCTCATCCTTGAGGCCACTGATAAAACATTCTCAGAAAAAGGCATCAGACATGTCCTCTGTCCGAAAAGCCAGGTGCTCAAAAGAAGATATAAAGTCTTCCACTATTTCATATTGTTTCATCTTTGTCAAATGGCCTAAATGGTTGGTTTCAGTGTCAAAGATTTCATAAATATCTGCCACAAAGTGTGTCCAAGCAATATACCCTTGACAAAAAGTTTTTCACCATTGCCACCATTTCCAACGTTCTTTATCTAGATGGAGAACACCATAATGGAGTTTGGCTAAGTCATATATAATGCCATATAAAGAGAAATAATGTTCCATTTGGTTTACCCAACCAGTGGGATCCGAGATATAAAATTTGGTCACATCCACCCGTGGAAGGCGTAGATCACACTGAAAGTGATGGTCCTGAAAATTATGGGAATGAGAGGAAGTTTAAGCTTCGGTATGTGGAGGTGGGTCAGATAAAGGTTTATTTGCAGGGATATGCAGCTTGGTGCATATCATCGAAATGAAAAATTGAAGCTGGGTATTCATGTCTTTCTTGAGTTCCTCGATTGAGGAGGTGATGGAGGACTGGATGTTTGTATTGATGGTGGAAACATTAGCACCGAGCTATTTCACTTCTTGTTGGGTCTCTGTGAAATTATATTGCAAGGTTTTGAAGTGAGCTTCCAAGTCTTGGCTATGGGTATGGGCCATGATGACGAGGGAACCGAAATGGGGTGGGTGGGGTCAATTTTTTTTTTTTTCTGAAAAATGATATGTATGAAGGTGATAAGGGCAAAGAGATAAATCCAATGGAATAGGTCTCAAATAATACTGCAATTTTTTTTTTATTAATTTGTTTTTTTTACACCTATGGAGTTATACTCTAGTCTGAAGAATACTGCAGTTATGAAATGCCCAAATTCTTAACTAGGAAGAATTGTGTAGTGATTTGATAACCCAAACACAATTGCGTGGCAATAGATCTTGTCTATTTTAATTTTTTGTTTCCGTACCCAAGGGTTAGGTATTCAAGGGTTCTACAAACAAGGGCTGCCCTGTGCTATAGCTCTCTGATATACATGTGGGGTCCAATAGTAGTACTTGACCCAATATCTTAGGGCACCAACTAAGAAGGATAGACCGTGCCCTTAGCCGTACTACCTGACTACCCAGGTACTAGAGAGTATCTTCCCGAGTGTTTTTCTTGGTGGAACTATAACACTCAGGCGGTCGATCGGTTTATCTAAAGAGGGATTTAGGAAATATAGGCCGATCTATACATAGGTGTTGTATGATGCACTACCACTCGAAGGGGTATCAACAGGGGTTACAAGGGTGGCCAACATATGTGCACTTAAGTACCACTTGTATTTCCTACATGTATGAATCCCTCAACTGCAAGTTTATACACGTAATGATAGATCTTTGTGGCTTAAATACACTAGAATACGTCTCTACCTGGAAAAAAAAATTAACCCATAATTTCTGCTAAGAAAAGTGCTCTAATACCACTTGTAATATTCCAGATATAAAAAGTATGCATAACAGAAAAAAATGCTAGAAATGGTAGATAAACAACAATATAACCAGAACAACACCACAATAACACTGAAATGATATCAAAATAACACCAGAAAGAGAACTTTGATTCTGAGAGCAATGTTCATGGGCCTCTTCGAAGGGGTAACTTCTAGTCGAGCAGAGCTCTATTACAATAATATCCAAGATAGGGTTCTCATACCCTTGACTCCTATTTATACTAAATATGTCTATCAAAATAACCAGCTAGAGGAAGATCCTTACAAAAGTGGAAGCTTCTCTTACGTCTTCTTACATTCGAATTATTCGACTTTATTGCAAGGCCTTATTAATATTGACCTTTATTACATCCGAATATATTGTTCTACCTATGTGAGGGTTAGGTCCCTAATAAAGACACACATCCAAGGATTGTCGAATTTCAGTGAAAGCACTCCAAGAGAAAGTGCAGGAGGAAATTTTGAAACTTCTGAAGCTCGAAGAGCCGAAGTGATTCAAAGTCGCTGATATGTGGGAGGACACCCGTGGGTAGATCATGAAGTCCAGGTAAAATCATTTTGGGAGGAGGCAAGTGAGGAAAGTTGAGACTCTTGAATCACAAAGTCTCGAAGTGGATCTCGATCGTTGATTATGAAATAGGATGAGGACCGTTGATCCGGTCTTGGCTGAAAGTTCTGAAGTCCCTAAGCTCTGGACAAGAACTTTTTTTCAGCTAAGCGCAGGGTCATGGTTGTGGTCATATGCATATTGAGAGATGAGGGAAGGAGGGATAAGGGTCAAATTGGTTGTCTTCAAGACAAAAAAGTGCTAAGGAAGGATTTAGCCACAGTTTCTAGTCGTGGTCACCTAGGAAGGTGGTTTGAAGGAAGCGCCTGTGTAGGATGAGATTCTGTGTCAGCCAAGGATAACAAGACACTGTTATTTTTGGAGAATGGGGATATGATATCCATGAAAAAAATAAAATAAAGAGACATGTAGCATGGTTTTGCAATTTTGTTTATCATATGGATAATTCTATCAAAATGGTCGCTTGCACATTTTTCATAATTAAGGGGTCTAAACACATCAAATCAGGATGCATATTGAGGAAATGTAAGAAGGTGAGGGAGCCTCCTGTCATGATAAGGAGTTTGAAGTATAGAATACCAGAGTTGGTAATGCAGAGACAGATTCTAATGGATGCAAGGGAAAATGAGAGCATAAAATGTTAATAGAAATGGTAAGAAGCATGAAGATGGAAGTGAAAAGATACAGAGCAGACAACAAGAGAATGATGAGAGAGAAAAGTCAGATAAATGTTCAAGTGTTGTAGAGCTTAAATAAGTTGCAGAGACAAATGAATAAGGGATCGAACTCAAGACAAGAGGAATAAGGAAGGTGCCATGAAAGAAGGGATGATCATGTAAGAGATGGTTATTCCAGAAGTGCTAGTAGAGCTCATGGACACCACTCAACTCCTTACTCATAAAGAAAATTTTATGCATCGAAAGATCTCGTAAGCAGTACAAAAGTATCTCTTGTCGGAAACCAAATAAGGAAACAAGAGGTAGATATTTTTCAAGGAGAGTTTCAGAAGCTCAAGCCACCTTCCTTTGAGGGTGAAAGAGAAAGGGAAGATGATGCTGAAGCATGGTTTCTTGGACTCCAAAGATATTTTCAGTTGCATAACTATTCATCGAATCTAGAAGCCATGATTTCCACCTACCATTTACATGGGAAAGCTGCAATGTGGTGGGACCAACTGAAGCAAGTGGAACATGTTAATGAAAGTAGGATCACTTGGAAGAAGTTCAAGAAGTAATTCTAGAAGGAGTACCTCTCAAATCATTTCTATGACAAGAAAATGTAGGAGTTATTTGAACTCAGGTTGGGAAGCATGACTATGGTAGAATATGAGAATAATTTCTTGGGATTGTTAAATTATGTCAGGTTCATTGGTGATGAGAAAGTGAAAATATAGATATTTCTAAGTGGTCTTCCATCCTTTTATAAGGAAAAATCAAGTATGATGAACCCAATACCTTGACTGATGCCATCAGGAAGGCTAAATACATGTATCAGCAAGGCCAGGGAAGAGAATCCCTGCATAAATATTGGAAGGATAAGAAGAATGTGAATTTCGATCAGAGGAGGAAAGGATTCAAACCTCCCTTGAATAGGAATGATCCTAATAGAAATCATCAAGATCAATATGCTAAGGGGGATTTCAAAAAGGAAGATTCCTTGGGAAAAAGGGGAAGACCACCAATACAATGTTGGGGATGAAAGGAATATCACCTGTACAAGGATCTCCCACATAGAAAGGACAGAGTGAAGACTGTGCACAACATCCAAGAGGCTACAAAAATCGAAGATATGGGAAGAATATATGCAGCTTTAGATGATCGAAAAGCAGAGTACCCATCCAATTTGATTGAGGTGGAAGGTAAGATCATAAATCAACCTGTTGCTATTTTGATTGATTCAAGAACAAGTCATTGCTACATTGATCCTAAGATAGTGGATAGATTACATTTGGAGAAAAGTAAACTTGGAAAATCAAGTTTGGATCAGTTAGCCATTGGGACCAAAAGAATAATCCGTGATATGGTTAGAAGTTGTTCCATAAGTTTTAATGGCGTGAATACTAGTATTGATCTAAATATCATACCATTGGGGTCTTATGATATTATGATTGGAATGGATTGGTTGGACAAGCATCATGTTGTCCTAGATTGTCATAACAAGAAATTTACATGTCTTGATGGAAATGGAAAATAGAGCATTTTGAAAGGAGTTCCAAGACCCATATGTATAAGGGAGATTTCATCCTTATAGCTAGAAATATGTTCTAGGAAAGGATGTCAATTGTATTCAATTCATGTGGAAGATCTAGATAAACAAAGGGGATACGCCTTGAATATTTCTTGGTACTACAGGAATTTGAAGATGTATTCCAAGAAATACTTGGATTTCCACCAAGAAGCGAGATTGATTTCTCAATTGATTTAGTGCCAAGAGCTGACCTGATGTCAAAAACACCTGACATAATGAGCATACCAGAGTTAAAAGAATTGCAAATGCAGTTGGAGGAATTGTTGAAGAAAGGGTGCATATGTGTGTTTCACCTTGGGGAACACCAGTACTTTTTGTCAAAAAGAAGGATGGAACCTTGAGGTTGTGTATTGACTTCCGACAACTGAACAAGTGCACTATAAATAAAAAGTATCCTCTACCCCGAATTGATGATCTCTTTGATTAGCTAAGAGGAGCAAAGATATTTTCAAAAATTGACCTGAGGGTAGGATACCATCAGGTAAGAATCAAGGAAGAAGAAATTCATAAGACAACCTTTAGGACCATGTATGGGCATTATGAATTTTTAGTGGTGCCATTTGGACTGACCAATGAACCAACTATCTTCATGTGCTTAATGAATTCCATCTTCAATAATTATTTGGATAGGTGTCATATTATTCCTAGATGACTTACTTATCTATTATAAGTTGGAAGAGAAGCATGAACATCACTTAAGACTAGTATTGCAAGTACTGAGAGAACATCAGTGGTATGCCAGGTTGAGTAAGTGTTCTTTATATCAAAATAAGATCCATTACTTGTGACACATTATTTCAGAGCAGGGCATAGAAGTAGATCCAAAGAAAATCTAAGCCATTAGAGGATGGCCAACACCCAAAAATGTGTAAGATGTTAGATATTTTATGGGATTAGCTAGCTACTACAAAAGGTTCATAGTAGGGTTCTCTAATATTTCTCATCCCATCATTTCTTTTCAAAAGAAGGGAACTAAATTTGAATGGACACTCAAGTGTGAAAATAAGATTAATTTGTTGAAGGAATTACTTACTAGTGAACCTCTACTAAAGATTGTTGAACCAAATGAAAGTTTTGTGGTATGTACAGACGCATGTAAGGAAGGACTTGGGGGAGTCCTCACGCAAAATTGACATGTCATTGGATATGAGTCCAGAAAGCTTAAGGAACATGAGAGGAACTATGCCACCCATGACTTGGAACTTGCTACCATTGTTTATGCCTTGAGGATGTGGAGGCATTATCTCATGGGGAAGAAATTCGAATTAAGGACAGGCCACATTGGCTTGAAGTATCTTTTTGAACAACCGACCTTGAATTCTAGGAAAACAAGATGGCTGGAATTTTTAAGTGAATATGACTTCGATATAAAGCATATCAAGGGAAAGGAGAATAAAGTTGTTGCTGCACTTAGTAGAAGAGTACATATCATGCATGCTACTACTGTCAGTATGCATCAATCAGACTTCAAGAGACTAATTTTAGATGGCCTTGTTACAGACTAGCATTACCTACAGGTAAAGGAAAACTCACAACAAGGATATGTACAATAGAAAATAAAGGAGTATGAGATAAAGGAAGATGGATTACTCATGCATAAAAATAGAATCTATGTTCCTAGTTCTGGAGAATTGAGGAATTTGGTACTGAAGGAAATGCATGATGTTCTTTATGCTGGACATCCCTGTTACCATAAAACAATTACAATAGTAAGAAGCCAGTTCTTTTGGTCGGGAATGAAGAAGGATGTTGTTGATTACATCGCTCGATGTATGGAATGTCAGAAGGTGAAGGCTGAGCATAGGCACCCAACAAGTTTGTTGCAGCCATTGCCAATCCCATAGAATAAATGGGAAGTGATCACCATGGATTTCATCATGGGATTACCTAGAATGAATAAGCAACATGATTCAATCATGGTGGTGGTTGAAAAATTAACAAAGGATGCTTGTTTTGTGCCTATGAATACAACGCATACAACGACTAATATTGCATAAATTTTCATGAAGGAAATTTCTAGGTGTCATGGGATACCTAGGACAATTGTCTCGAACATAGATACAAAGTTTGCCTCCAATTTATGGAGGGGATTGTTTAAAGGATTTGGCACAAATCTAAAATTTAGCACAACATATCATCCACAGATAGATGGGAAAATAGAGAGAGTCAATTGAATAATTGAAGACTTGCTGAGAATGTATGTGATGGATAATCCATCAAAGTGGGAAGATTACTTACACTTGGTTGAGTTTGCATATAATAATAGGTATCAAGATTCATTGAGAATGGGCCCATTTGAAGCCTTGTACAGTAGGAAATGCGATACTCCAGTAAGCTGGGACAACCCAACATATAGAGTGGTAATTGGGCCAGAGTTGTTGAAGGACATGGAAGAACAGGTGGTCAAGATCAAGCAGAATTTAAAGGCAACTCAGGATAGACATAAAGTTTATGCAGACAAGAACGGGACAACTAGAGAATTTAAAGTAGGGGAGCATGTTCTTTTGAAAGTGAAGCTTAAGAAAATATCTTTGAAATTGGGTAGTTGTACAATGTTGGAAGCCAAATTCTGTGGTCCATTTGAAATATTGGACAAAATAGGGCTAGTTGCATACATGCTTGCATTGCTTGCTTCCATGAATGTGCATAATGTATTTCATGTATCTTTAGTAAATAAATATATGCATGATCCTAACCATTTTATTGATTGGTGTTTGATTCAGGTAGAGATCGAGGGAAATTTTCAGGTTCAGCCAGTGCGGGTATTGGACAGAAAGGTAAAAATGCTCCGGAATTGAGTTATAGAGCTGGTAAAAGTTCAATGGACCTGCTACGGTCCTGAAGATTCTACATGGGAGCATGAAGATAGCATGCGAGTAGAGTACCCACAACTTTGATATAACTTTGAATAACTTTGATATTTTGATCTCTATTTTGTATATGCACCGAGGACAATGCCAAAATAAGTGGGAGGGGATGTAACACCCCAGGTTTTCAACCCCCATTTTAAATAATATATTGTTACAATGTTGAGAGGCCAGAGTTCCCAAACAATTATTAAAAGGCCAGTGTGCCCAAGACATGTAATGTTTTTTATCATTATTAATAATAAATACATGGCTGGTTGCTAGATGGACAAGGACTAGAGTTACAGGGGGCTATGATTCCACAAGAGAGGGGGCTTGAGGGGCTAAGTGTTTATTCCTATTCTAATTATCCATTTTTTTCTAAGGGAGGGGATCGGTTACGTGAGTTTCTTGGGGAAGGCCAGGAGGTTATTGATTCCCCACAAAGTACTTAAACTCGACTCTAGTCTAATGGGGGGGTTGGATTGATGGCTTGTTTGTTGATTTCTTGTACGTTCATTCATTTCCCTCATGCACTTCCATGCACTCACTTACCCATCCATTGATCCATCCTCACCTACATCTTTCCTTGGTAAAGGGAAAGGAATTGCTGAGAATTAGCCACAAGATAGTTGGCTGTAATGGTTGTTGGTGCAATCCAACCATGACTTGGGGCCTGCATGTTTGAGATGCATTGGCTTGTGCCCTATTTTTCTCACAACTGCGAGTCCTGAGAGTTCCAACATTGAGATTATGGACCAGCTGTGCTAGAGGCATAAAAGGAGAGGGACTTCTTGAGGGACTGTGTGGAAAAGAAGGGTGGAGGTCCATTCTCTTGGGTGGTATAGGCTAGGTAGAAGAGAGTTGGGTACTTGGATTGTTGTGGGTGTTGGTAAACCTATGAGAACTTGAGAGATGATTGGTTTGGGAACCCAAGTACACTCTGGAACCATCCTCATGGATTCATATCCCTGACTCAAGGGTGACATTGCTTTTGAGATTTGAAGCAATGACGTCTATGGTTGGGTGGAACATCCTTGGTCTGTAGACAGTTGGTGTCACCTTTTTATAAAGATAAGTGCTCTATGTTGTGATATTATTATATGTGTATAAATGTATTCCGCTGTGTATTTTAATTATCGTTTAAATAAATCTTAGATTACGCATGCTTGCTGGATATTGTTGTGCATGTCGCTAAATCTTGTATCATATGCATTCTTATTAATTAAAGAAGCTATTAGTAAGAGTACGAAGTCCAAGGGTGGGCTTGAAGTTAGAATGCCTCGGCCTGTGGGTTGTTGGGTATGTTACAAAGTCAAATGGAGTACCATTCACCCACATCTGGAAATGAAAGAGGAGCTCACATTCTGATGGTTCATCAGGTTCATTGGGTTGGACCTTGGTGGTGGTAGAAATGATGGCACTAGGTTCTGCATCAATGATCCATCTCCCCTTTTTTGGTTTTGACTCAGAGTTAGAGCCCACATGTTATTCATAGGATTTCACCTTATCCACCAATGACTGCTTTGAGTGGAGGTCAATAGTGTTATGTCAAGGGATATTGTGGAACTCAAACCATTTCCTAGTGTCTTTCTTTGTCTTTCCATTGTCCTTCTTTGTTTGCAGTTTGGACTAGTTGTCCTGAGGATGTCCATCCTTACTTTTCCATTTGTTTTGTGGGTTGGGGATACATTTTCCCTGCTTTTTCTATGAGGGGTTCGTAGACCCAAATTGCCACATATTTTTCTTAATATTCTGCTTGATTTGGACATCATATCGATAGGCTGCACCCAAGGATGAAATGTACAAAAACTCCATTTCTTTATGTATTTTTCAATGGAGATTGCCACGATACTTGAGCACAAGATTCCACTAAGACTCTTTTATACCCATCTTGGTGCACAAGGTATGCAAGACATTGGTGAACTCTGGCACTGTTTGGTCCCTTTCCTGTCGCAGTGTGGTCCATATTGTATATAAGTCGTCATAACTTCCAACAGGGTAGTATTGTTCCTTGACGCAACCTGCCCTCAATGGCACTGTCGCCCCACTAGGACCTTCTCTTTATTCACGGCCCGAAGAGTCAATGATCTTCCAAATCCCTCGGGATTTCTTTACCCACAGTTACTTCCGGCGATCCTCCCCTCCTTAATTTACGAAGGATCGGCTCTCGCGATTTCGCGAGTCCCACCACTGGGAACTGGACCCTCAGATTCTGAGACCCGATACTTCTGGTCAATGTTGACTTTGTCTCGGTATATCGGGACCTCGCGCTATCGCGACTCGCGACTAGCGTCTCTATGCCACTGAATTCTCAACCTCCGAGACCCGAAGTGTCGAGATGCCGATGACTCGAAAATCTCCCGACCTCGCGCTCTCGTCACTCCCAAGATCAGACTTGAGGTCTCCAACCCCCGAGATCCGATATCCCGAGACCACCTGTCACATCATCTATCCTGACGTACACCACGAAAAACATTCTGGGACGTCGCGTTTTGCATCCTCGTGACCTCACTCTACGAGAAACAAGAATCTTCCATCGCGAACTCCTGATACATCTGAACCTCAAGTCAGGTTGCGATCTTAGTGATTCTCCACGACGATTCAAGTCATCGATTCTCTTCCTCTTGAAGAGTTCCCCCGTTCACCACCTTCGTTCTATGAGACCTCCGCAGGGGTCAACTTCACGGCGAACCAAAGGGACTATCCCTCCTGAGCTTTTGTCAACTCGGACTCCTTCAAGGATTCCTCGAACACGCTCCTTGTGCTCGTTCTTCAATCACTTCTAAAAGTGTTGAAGTCTTCTAGGTCCCGTGCATCCACGCTCGCAACGACTTCACCCTTTCCTCCTCTCAGACTTGCCACTGAGACTCAAATTCGACCTGCACTCACCTGCACGGCTCGAATACCTCAAATCCAACTCTGGGCGAAAGAGAACAAAAGTCCAACTTCTTGGCCTCCTCGACGCACTCTATGCGGAGGAATTCGACTGCACTCTATGCAGGAATCTCCTGGCTCAAGCAGAGAAACAATTGAAACTCATTCTTTCATTCCCTCAGGTTTCGAACCTGATATGCAGTCACATATGCAGCATATAATAAATAAGCATAAAAGGAAGCAACCATGCAAAGGCATAATATCAACAACACACAGAGATCAAACACATCCATGGAATTGAATCAGGGCTTCTCCTATTAATTCAATATCTGTACATGGAGGTTTCTTCACAAGCTCTCTGCTCTTCTCTCCTCTTCTCAATGCTAATGCTTGATAATAATACAATGAAAACAAGGGAGGGTGTCTATACTCCGTTTTCCCTCTCGAAATCTAAAACTGTCTAATATACAATTAATTCCTTATCTACCTGCATTAAAACTAAATAAATGCCTCATCTACCTAAGGACGAGAGCTTATCCGCTCAAGGTCCGTTACATCTATAAAGTGTGCTTCATCACATCAATATATTTAATGTTTGGTGCAGCCATATTTCAATGTTTCAAAATTTGAATGCTGGCACTGTCCAGCTGTGCCTTTGCCTCCATGCGCTGGCTCGTTTGATGAGTGAGCGATGCTCCTGCATCATACTCCTCGGCTCGAAAAATTTCATGGGCTCCTGCTCATGAGCTCTTGTACAGTTTGCCCATGTTTCTGTATCACCGCCTCGGTTTCCCAGCTGGCATCCTCCACTGGGTGGTTCTTCCATTTTACCAGGTATTCAAAATATTGTTTTCTCCTGGTTCTCTTGCTTACTCTCTTGTCCAGTATGCACTCCATCTCCGGCTTCTGTGCAACGGGCAACTGC
>ML801586.1:57667-81024 GCA_009831015.1 Picea engelmannii
ATCCATGGGAATGACATCACACAAGATTTCATCTCTGTATTCACCCATTTTAAAATTTACCAAGCATTGTTTGGTAACACATACCTGGTGTCCTTTCTGCAGCCACGTCACTTTGTATGGACTCGGGTGCTTGTTCGTTTTCAATTCCACTTTCTCCACCATCTCGGTCGAAACGAGATTATCTGTGCTCCCACTGTCCACTATAACCTTGCATTTCCAGCCCTGGGTCTTGCAAGTCGTCCGGAACAGTCTACATCTCTGAGCTGTATCCACTTCTTTCTCAGGTTTCAAGAGAACCTTATGCACTGTCAGTGACTTCCCACTTCCAGTGTCTTCATCTTCGACATCACACCTCTGCGCCTCAGCGACGTGAGAAGTTCCTCTGTCCATCTTCCTCTCTGGACAATCCACTGCTTTGTGTCCGTCTTTCCCACACGTAAAACATGTGATAACTCCTCCTCTGCCTCATCCTCTACCTCGGGTACGAGGAAATGTATTTGCATCAGCATATCCTCCTTGCTGATCACCTTGCTGTCTCCTCGGCTCAGCATTTTGCTGTCTCTACTGTGAGGTTCCACCTCTTTCATCTCTACCCTGAGGCCTCTTCCAATCCTCCTTGGGTTTCTGTGTTCTCTCTTGAACAACAGTTTTTCCTCTGGGCTGACTTCTGCCTCACCCTCGCTGACCTTGCTTGCGGCTCAACTTTTCTTCGGCCTTCAGAGCCATCTAGTATGCATCCTCAACAGTGCGGATGGTCAGCATGCTCAGCTCATCCTGAATGTCATACCTGAGACCATTCAGATACCTCGCTACTTTTTCATCATCACTCTCCCGATGACCAACTCGAATGTTGAGCCTGTAGAATTCTTCGGTGTACTCCTTCACCGTCATCAACTTTTGTCTCAGGTTCTGCATGCGCTTGAACAGAGAAATCTGGTAATCCCTCAGAATGAACTTCACCTTTATCTTGGCGATCATCCGATCCCCAGCTTTTGATCTTCTGTTTTCCTTTGGAACGCCTGTCCGCCTGCAGCTTGTCCCACCATAAGGCTGCATGTCCTTTCAGCTTCGTGACTGCATGCCTCACCTTCTTATCCTCTTCGATGTCCTCATAATCGAAGTAGGTGTCGAGCGCTCGGATCCAATCTAGTAGCTCTTCTACATTTAGACTCCCCTCATAAGTCGGGATGTCCATCTTCGTCTTCGAGCTCATCCTCGAAATGGCTTTGATTAACCTCTCTGTCGAGGCATCTTCTGCCGAGACCTCTTCGGCATCGTGTCCAGCTTCCTCTTAAATCTCAGGATCGCTGAACTCTCCTGCGTCGGCTCCACGCCTTTGGGTGGTCTCCATATCTTCGAGTCTCGCCCTGAGATCTCATATCTGACGTTCCATCTCCACATTTCCTGCCGGCCTACCCCTTCTTCGGGCATCCCTGTCTTCATGATTAGGTGATGGCCTCTCTCTTCTGGGCGACATTATGAAATCTGCTTCCCTCTGCTACCTGAACAAAGAGAATTCCACAGCTTAGCTCTGATACCACTCTGACGCAAGTCATGAGTATCAGAGTACTTTCCTTTCTCCTTCCCTTCTCTCGCCTACAATATACAGACAAGACTTCAGGGCTCTGATACCACTCTAACGCAACCTGCCCTCAATGGCACTGTCGCCCCACCAGGACATTCTCTTTCTTCACGGCCCGAAGAGTCAATGCTCTTCCAACTCCCTCAGGAATTCTTTACCCACAGTTACTTCCGACGATCCTCCCCTCCTTAATTTACGAAGGATTGGCTCTCTTGATTTCGCGAGTCCCACCACTGGGAACTGGACCCTCAGATTCCGAGACCCGATACTTCTGGTCAACGTTGACTCTGTCTTGGTATATTGGGACCTCGCGTTATCGTGACTCGCGACTAGCGTCTCTATGCCACTGAATTCTCAACCTCCGAGACCCGAAGTGCCGAGATGCCGATGACTCGGAAATCTCGCGACCTCGCACTCTCGTCACTCCCGAGATCAGACTTGAGGTCTCCAACCCCCGAGATCCGATATCCCGATACCACTTGTCACATCATCTATCCCGACGTACACCACGCAAAACATTCCGGGATGTCGCGTTTCGCATCCTCGTGACCTCACTCTACGAGAAACAAGAATCTTCCGTCGCGAACTCCCGATACATATGAACCTCAAGTCAGGTCACGATCTTAGTGATTCTCCACGACGATTCAAGTCGTCGATTCTCTTCCTCTTCAAGAGTTCCCCCGTTCACCACCTTCATTCGGTGAGACCTCCGCAGGGGTCAACTTCACGGTGAACCAAAGGGACTATCCCTCCTGAGCTTTTGCAAACTTGGACTCCTTCAAGGATTCCTCGAACACGCTCCTTGTGCTCGTTCTTCAATCACTTCTGAAAGTGTTGAAGTCTTCTAGGTCCCGTGCGTCCACGCTCGCAACGGCTTCACCCTTTCCTCCTCTAAGACTTGCCACTGAGACTCAAATTCGACCTGCACTCACCTGCACAGCTCGAATACCTCAAATCCAACTCTGGGCGAAAGAGAACAAAAGTCCAACTGCTTGGCCTCCTCGACGCACTCTATGCGGAGGAATTCGACTGCACTCTATGCAGGAATCTCCTGATTCAAGCAGAGAAACAATTGAAACTCATTCTTTCATTCCCTCAGGTTTCGAACCTGATATGCAATCACATACGCAACATATAATAAATAAGCATAAAAGGAAGCAACCATGCAAAGGAATAATATCAACAACACATAGAGATCAAACACATCCATTGAATTGAATCAGGGCTTCTCTTATTAATTCAATATCTGTACATGGAGGTTTCTTCACAAGCTCTCTGCTCTTCTCTCCTCTTCTCAATGCTAATTCTTGATAATAATACAATGAAAACAAGGGAGGGTGTCTATACTCCGTTTTCCCTCTCGAAAGCTAAAACTGTCTAATCTACAGTTAATTCCTTATCTACCTGCATTAAAACTAAATAAATGCCTCATCTACCTAAGGACGAGAGCTTATCCGCTCAAGGTCCGTTACATCTATAAAGTGTGCTTCATCACATCAATATATTTAATGTTTGGCGCAACCATATTTCAATGTTTCAAAATTTGAATGCTGGCACTGTCCAGCTGTGCCTTTGCCTCCATGCGCTGGCTCGTTTGATGAGTGAGCGATGCTCCTGCATCATTCCTTAATAACATCCCTCAAGGAACCCAAAGTGGGTGAAATTATAAATAATGTAGATCCCTCTGTTTTCTTCTCACATAAAGTATCCCACCAATATTTGACATGGGTGATGGCCTTGAGGAGCACAAATGTAATCATTTCTCTAGTAGAAAATTCGTGGACAAAAATATACCCTTCTAGAAGGTTTAACCATTTCTCTACAACATCCACATCTATTTGACCTTAAATATAGGAATATCAAAATTGATCTGTACCTTGAAGGGGTCGATGGCTTCGCTTGAGGTAGATGCATCACATGTTGGCACTTGTCGAAGGATTTGTGCAAAGTTATCCATCATCTCATTCCTTTTTCACGAGAGGGATTCCTCAAGCAACAGTTCAAAGGGATCTCCTACCCCATTTTATCTCTTTTCTTTTCCCATGGGCGACTGTCGATTTCAGTGATGTCAATCTTGAAAAGCCTCAAATGGGTCGAGTCCCAACTGCTTATACCTTGACCTTGTTGGGGACATGCACATAGAAACAAATGAAGAGCAGAACATTTTTCTATCGATGATATAGATTTATGAGTGGATAACAATGAAACACAGATCTATAATATTAACATAGATATACAAAGAACAATAACATAGATACAATGGAACTTAAATTCTATTAAATAAGAAATCTGTTGAAACTATAAAATGTAGAATGAAAAGAATCTTTCTTGAATGGTGGTAGCTAATATATGAGAAGAGATGTAGAAGCTACACGCATTCATCTGAGCACATTATAATGAGGCCTCCAGGCCTTTTTAGCATCAATAAGTAAACATAAAACCATAACCATCTAAAAATGTAACCTTGGGAGATGAATCGCCAAAAGTCGTGTGGGCCCTAATGGGGTAAGTTGGTACATTAACTTCCCAAGTTTGTATCTTTTGCATATGATATCCATTTTAGGTGCATGATAACTCATTGGAAATTTCTATCCAAGGACTATACATTATGCCGTCACACTCAGTCTCCTTAACTAATGTGACTATGGAGGGCCCAAAAAATACTGTTTAGGGCCTCAAAACAACCCTAGAAGTTTAGGACTTGAAAAGCTAGAAAAAAAAATGCCAAGATAAAAAATGTAACTACCAAGATGAAAGCTTTATGTGAGCTAGCTGGAAGAGGTGGGTGGCTACCGATATCCACCTAGATCATTGGAGTTTTCACAAATATCTTACTGTGACATAACCTTTGTTGTCTTTTTATTGTTATATGGTACTTTGATCAGACCCTTAGTCTTATGCAAAGACTGAAGGTAACCCCCATTGGGTGGTAGCTATGAAAGGGGAGTACAATTACCTAATGGAGAACAACACATGAGAGTTGGTTCCTCTACCTTCCAACATGAAGCTTGTTATATGTAAGTCAATTTTCAAGACAAAAAGGACTGCTAATGGACACATTACAAATTATAATTCTTGGTTAGTAGCTAAATGTTTCTCATAGGTACAAGGCATTGCCTATGAGGAGACTTTTGTACTAGTTTCCAAGATTGATTCCATTCGATTATCTCTAGCTATTACAACATCTAGAAAGTGGGTGGTACACCATATGGATGTGAAGAATGCATTCTTACATGAATATATTAATGAGAAGATATATATGAATCAACCAAAGGGATATGTTCAAGATCCATCATTAGTTTACAGGTTGAGGAAGTTACTGCATGGACTCAAGAAAGAACCTTGGGAATGATATACTAAAATGGAATGCTATATTCTCTCTAAATGTTTTCTTAGATGTATACCATATCCTGATGTGTATATGATGAGGAACATAGATTCCCTTCTACTGATTGTTCTATATGTAGATTATTTACTTATCACGGGGAGCTCAGCCTCCTCCATTGTTGCAATCAAGATCACTTTGCATGGCATGTTTTCTATGACATATGTGGGACTGTTAAATTACTTTCCTAGTATTCAAATCAACTAGAATGATTTAGTAATAAATATGTCTTAGTCCAAGTATGCTAGAGATCTACTTGATAGGTTTTAGATGAGATATTGCAAGCCATATCCAATACCCTTTCAGTTAGGGGTTAGACTAGAGGATGTCGGTGAATCACCTTTGGTTGATTGTATTAGATATATATAGTTGGTGGGGAGTATTATCTACCTTACCCACTCTTGATTTAATATCTCTTATCTAGTTGGATCAGTTCCCAGGTACATGTAGGATCCACATGATCCTCATTGGAAGGCACCAAAGAGGATTCTTGGATATGTCAAGGGGACAACCGACTTTGGTATACACTATGCAACATGATATTACTTAGATATTTGTGGTTACATAGACTCAGATTAGGAAGGTGATATCATTGATTGCAATTCCACTTAGTAATGTCCTCTACCATGGATCAAGACCTATTTGTTGTTCAAGTAAGAAGTAACAAATAATTTCTTTATCATCAACAAAGGAAAACTATAGGGGTGTAGTGAATATTACTACTCATGTTATTTGGTTGCTACACTTTCTTACAGAGTTGGGAGTTCATTTTCATTGTTCGACATTTATATGGTGTGATAATAAGTGTACTCTCAATTTTTGTAGAGATCTAGTTTAGAGGTAGTTAACTAAATAAATTTAGGTTCATATGCACTTTATTCAAGAACATATACAGGATGGATACATTCATATGCAGTTATGTACATCTCTAGAGCAAGTGGCAGACATATTCACCAAGCCCTTCACTGAACAAAAGTTTGTCTCATTGAGGGACATTCTAGGAGTAAGGGATACATTATCTTAGCAACTGAACATGTTAACATTAATTTTTTTTGTTAGAATAATATTTTGAGGGGGGTTTTGTTCCCACTCGGTTTTCCCTCTTTACCTCACTTTTATTCAGTTGTTATGCATCTATACTTGTGCATGAGTACCTAAAATGGATTCATATTTCCAACACTCATCATTTTTCACACGTCGGTCATGTTTAAGAGGGGGGGGGGGTGTTGGGGTACATACTCAATGACATACTCATTTTTCCATTTTTCCACTTTTTCAGAAGGACTATTGTTTATAGCCCTACCTAGACCTAGTTTCACCACCATACATAGCATGATTGTCTTACCTAGCCCGACTATTCTTGATCATGTCTATTTTTTTCATTTTCTATTTTTAGCAGGTGACCAAACTCTAGTCATCTATTTTTGGCATTTTCTATTTTTAATAGGTTTACCATGCAGTATCCACTTCACAGTGATTGATAAGTGATTGGACAAGTGACATGGTATCTAATGAACACTTTTTCTAGCTATTAATGGTCTCTTAAGGAAGTTCACATTACACATATTATTCTTGGAGTTAACCTATTTCACTTATTTACCTATTTTTAGTGACTCTCCATATTTATGAAATTCCCTCTCAGTTAGGACTTTAGTTATATTTTTGGACTCTAGTCTTATTATAGGAGAGTTTTTCTATTGTGGAATGCATTTTGACTTGATGTAGAGTTCTCACTTGAGTTCAAATCTTATTTTTGACATTTTCTTGTTATTAGCAATTTTTTACTATAGTTAACTATTACAGGTGGGAGTCGTTTCTTTTTTACTTGAGCATGCACGTGGAAACCCTAACTTAGTGTGCATCAATACTCTTGTGGATATTTCTATATAATTTACTTATGATCAAGGATTAATACAATGTGATTCGAGTTGGTTTGTTAGTCTCTTATGTGTGAATATTGATTCTATTTTTCTCTCTCCTCTTTTTGTTTTTCAATTAACTAGTGTAGTATTTCCTACTCACAATTAGATCTTGGAGTGTGGTTTTAATACTACGTCAAGGAACTTCACCCCATGGTGATGTTTATGTTAGTTTCTCATGTTATCAATTCTGAAATGAAATGTACACTGCAAAATGAGATATTTCATAGTGAGGAAATAGTTTATAAAAAACTCTTATTTTTTTTTCTTCTCAATCAAATCATGATCACATTTCTATACAGAGAACATTCACATACAAATAAAATTATGAATCAATGATTCATTATAATGGTGATATATGTAACTTTCCCTTAAATCCTTCAAATGCATGAAAATACTTCCAATTTAATTTTAATGACCCAATTGAGACTTAGTTGGAAGAATCATTCTTGAAGAGGTTTTCATTGTACAATAGTCTTAATATTTTGTTGGTTGTAAATATAAATTCAGATTTTATTATTTCTTTAATTAATTTACTTTTTTCTCCAATTTTTGCTGATAATTTTTATGTATATATGCCTGTAGAATTGGAGCTATTTATCACGTTATATTGGTACTTTTGATGTGTTAGTAATGATTATATATCATGTGTATTGGTGAAATATTATTTATGTACATTATTTGATCCAATTAATTCATACCAAGTTGTTGATAACTTGAAATATGAGCTCAGAAGGACTTACCAAGAGAGTGAAGCATTACAATTTGTCTCAATGATTATGCCTCACCATGTTGCTCTATCTTCTAGGGTCAATAATACCATAAATACTAATGTTCTTCCATAGAGTAAAATACTTGGAATTGATTTACATGATTCTTAGCAGATATGTTATCCATCCTTGTTTTATCTTCAATAATTTCAGGTTAAACATAATGGGGTTCAAGATAGAATTGAACATGGTTGGAGAAATATTTTTGGGTAAAATTTCCTTTGAATAATAATAATTTTATCTTTCTCATGATGGATGGAATTTCTAGTTATATAATTCTTTCTATTTTTTGTTTAAGACTAATCCAACTTCTGCTAATGGTATTTACCAAACATATTATTGGAGGTTTGGAGTTACATGAATGGTTACACTGGAACTATGACTACACCTAACTTTTTTTTGGCTATGTATAATATAGTGAAGTGTAGGGTTAGGAATAATTATTTCTTGTTTTAATTTTATTTTTTTCTTAACATAATATTTCCTTTTGTTATCTTATCTTTCAATGGAATAATTAGTTTTCAATAAATTCAATTGTGAAGAAAATTACTCATTAACTAATTTCTCTTTCCTATGTTGATACCCAACAAATGTGATTCTCATGACTGATTTTATTTCACAACCATTGGAATATTTTAATGTTTATTTTGGTATATTCTAGTCTTTGTTTGAGTTTTGTCATCAGATTCCTTCAATTTATTTATTTTAATAAAGAAGATCTATTAGATGAACATCTTAGTGTTAAAAAATGTTTCCCCTGCGGACAGGTGAAATTTCTCTTGGATTACCAGACCCCTATACCAAGATAGAAACACTAAAAGTGGATACTAACATCCCTTTAAACTCATTTTAACCAATTTGAAAGAGAGATGGAGAAAAGGAATATTGTACCTTTTTTATGAAGTTTTTGCTCGCTACTTCCAATCCGTGAGATTGATCTTCAAACCGCCTAGAGAAACTTGATACCTACAATGGGAAACAAAGAGAAAAAACTATATCCTACTATAGTTGATGAGGAAAACCAAATTCTTCTATGCATATTAAAGAAACAATAGGAAAGCATATGCAAGAATACACAAGCTTGAAGGAAATATGCCAAGTATATTCAATGAGAACCAAAAATAGAATGCTTACAAACCACGATTGATGCAACAAAATACTCTCCAAGCTCTCCTTTTCCAACCCCTTGCACAAATCTACCAATAGCAAAATGATGATACTCTGATTGATTACCCCCCCCCCCTCATCTTGGAAATGCCTTCAATATATAGGCTTGAGAGGCACAACCACCATGAGAAAATGAAGGATATAGTTGAGGATATGGCTACTTAATGTTTGGATAAAATCCTAAGGTGAATCCATAGCATGGGGGTCGAACATAACCAATCCCATCTTGAGAGAGATGGTCCATAGAATTAGGTGGAGGATCCCCATTTTCCCTCAACAAGAATGGTGTTCCTATAGAGTGAGAGAAAAAGAACCATCATAATATTTTTTCCCATATAAAATGGAAAAGAGGGCACCATGGCCCTCCCCTAGCATTTCCAAGGGGTGCTACCCTTCATAAATCCACAAAACAAGGTTGATTTTTCCAAGAAAAAGGTGTGTTTTGACCTTGAAATGATGGGTTTCTTCCTCAAATAAGGCTTAGGGGTCATGGAAAACTATTTTCATTGTGTCAAGGGGTGATGACACCTAAAAAATTGAATGAAACCCTTTGGAAGGTGCATACAACACTTGTGGAAATTCATGCAACACTTATCGAGGTGCATATGTCACTTTACAACACTTGCGACGCTTAGGGTGTGAAACAAAAATGTGAAATTTTGTTGTGTAATAGATTCCCCCTAAAGTGTGAGTTTAGAAGAGAAATGGATGGCCAAAACACTTTACAAATTATTCAATGCAAGGGTGTTGGAGTGGGATAACTTGGAAGAAGTTGAAAACAATCATCAAACGATATTAATATATATTCTATTTTCGAGGCAAGAATCCCTATGCTCGAAATACAGGATCACTCAAAGCATTGTTTCCAACCAATACATTGTGGATACATGAGAAAATTGACTAAGGATATGGCCACCAAGGATACAATTTGGATCCATGCCTCCATGCCATGAATTGATCACAGCCACAAAAAATACATAGTGAAGCTACGAGATGATAAAACATAGCCATAGATCAATAAAATGTGGATCTATGTTAAAATATATATATCAGTAATATTTCCATCATGGTGATTTTATTGAGATATTTTACATGCTCAAATGATATCCATCACAGCCCGTGCAAAACATATAACAGAGTGATCTCCCAACCCAGGGTATTCATCCCGATATTGATGTGGTACGAATCTAGCCATGTGAATAGATGATTTGATTTCGAACATGGTAGAAACCACTTTATTACCAGTCATTGATGTATACCATTAACAAGTGTGAGGAAAATAAACACTGATGACAATGACTCCCAAGGTACCCTAGTACATTCCAGCGAATGTGAATAAATGAGTTGAGGTCGAAAATTCGTGGAACCATCTGATCAAAGATCAATGATATAAACATACCATCACAAGTGAGTAGGCCTACCATTGAGTCATGCAAGTCCCAAGGTACTATCTAGTTTCTAAGTCTAATTCCTAGATAATGTGTTGAATTCGACATGAAAATAATTATTAAATGAGGTCCTTGATGTATTCCCCATCATCGAGACGAAATTGACACCGGAAAATGATGTGAGATGGTGGATCAAATGAGTATGGACTAACATAGGGAACACAAAATGATGTGAGATGGTGGATCAAATGAGTATGGACTGACATATGGAACAAAAAATGATAATACTATAGATGGATGGTTTGAAGTGAAACTTCCCTTGAACATTATGAAGCACGACAACTGACTTGGAGGTATTGACTTGATGAGTACCAAGAACATGATGTGATGGAAAATAGAGAAATATTTTACTGAAACAAAAAATTATAGCAACACATTGAATTGGTATGACTCAGAGATAAGAAAATTACCCAAATGTAAGATGAGACACAAACATGAGCCATGTTCAAGGGAGACAATAAATTCCATAAATAATTCCAAAAACTTGACCTACTTCCTCCATTTTTTTCCCCATCCAAATAGATGAGTACCTCTTTATTTTTTAATGAGCTTGAGGAGGGTAACAAATGCTCGGTATAACTCATCCTTCAGATGAGTCCCTCAACACTTGTTTAAAGAACTTGAGGAAGAAGGGGTTTGGTCCCATATGGGTCTTGGAGATTGGACTCACATAGGTCCTCCGATGCATAGTTTTACGAGCCCAAAGAAGGTAAAATTGGTGGGTTTGCATGTTTAAAGAGTCTGAAAAGAACTTAAATAGGACTCCATGGATGAATTTTTCGTAAATTTAGTCTCTTAATCCAAAAAAGAGTGTAAAACAATACAAGGGAGAATGATTATATTCATTATTGACTAGAGTATTCCTTTTTTGTAATTACTCTCGTGAGGCCGAAAAAAAGATAATCTCCCACTCGAAAGATGCCCTTTCAAAAATTTTAACAAGTGTGAAAGGAAGCAAGCTCACTTGACCATATTTTCATGTTTAGGGAGTCTAAAAATATCTTAAAGGAGACTCCAAAGAGTTTCTTTTTCGTATAACTTTTACGAGTTTGAAAAATGGATAAAAGTGTACTTGGTAACATATTCGCAAGTTTTAAAGAGCATGAGAAAGAATAAAGAATGAGCTCGGTACTTCCCAATTTAATTTCCAAAGGTTTCGAATAGGACCCATGGATAGTTTGTACTTTTCCTCTAGCTTGAGTGATGGAAGATAGTCTCTTTTCTCCAACATGTTGTCTAGAGGCTGGATATATATCCCCCTAAGCTTTGTTTCAACCACCAAATCTTCTCCAAACGCCAATTTTTATACCCAATAGACTCGTGGTTACTAATAGGAAAATGTTCACTAGAGGAAGAAATAGGATCAACTGGCATAGGAAAATGAAATGAATGTTAAGTTACAAGATCTAGTGAAAGACTAGACTCAACATTTACGAGATCTGACAAAAGACTTGACTCAATATTTATGATATCTAGAAAACGACTCGACTCAACGGGAGAGGTGACTCTTTCATTTTTTAATGATCTTGACACATGAAAATAAATTTTCTCATGGCCTTTGGGTTTGATTCCCAAACCTCTATTTCATTTTTTAACAATCTTGTCATAGAGAAGAAAAGTATGCTCGCAAGATAGGTTTCATTTTTACACAAGCTTGAAACTAGAAACTATGCTTGAGGCCCTCTGTTTCATTTTTTTAACGATCTTGACACAGAAATAGGAACTTTACTCAAACTTGGTTTCATTTTTTAATGAGATTGAAATAATAAAATAAACTTTACTCATTTACCTCTACTTGATCATGGCTTCCAAGAGGATAATTTTGTGGAAGGAATACATGTCAAGGGAAAAACCTCAATCATGGCTTCCAAGAGATCTTCGCTAGATGGAAGAACCACACTTTGGAAAGAATACATGTCGAGGGATGATATAGGGGTAGAGAGATCATGATATAATATCCCTATCGAAGAGATCACCATTTCAACTACCATATATAAACCATAAGAAGGGATAGATTCCTTCTCATTCGGAGTTGAACGCATGGGACATATTGCCACATAATTGACCTGTGGAGGGGTAGGTGTTTCTTGCATATAAGGATCATTTAGGGAAGTTAGATGGTTGGTCGTCATATGAGGGCCAATGAATGAAAGTTGTTCTATGGTCATTATGTTTCCATTGTGAGGGAAACACATCATTCGAAATACTGTGGACACAAGAGCCTTCATAGCATAAAAATAGTCTCTCCCAAGGAGAAAATTAAAATCCAAGGGATCGTGGACTAAAATCACATCAATATAGACCATTTTACATCCTATAGTAATAGGAAATTGAGGAAGGATCCCTAAAGGTTGACTAACCCTTCTGTTAAAATCCAACAGATTCTGAGTCACCGGTGCAAGTTGAGGAGAACCAAGATCTTTCCAAGAAATGGAGGATAAAATACTAATTGATGCAACTTCATTGACAATAGTTTGAGGAAAGTCCCTACCACAAAAATGAAGAATTATTTGGAATATATATATAGGAAGGAAGACAAGATTCTGACGGTGAACCCCAATCTAAAATAATGGCCTCATTACTTGGAGGGGGGATGGATGAAGTGCCCCCTTGTCTGGAAGAATACATAGAAACAAGAAAGACCTAAGTTACATCCTCACTCTTCTAAGGAGGAGTGGTATAGACCAAGGGTGGTATTGTATCAACCACTTTAACTTCACTCTCCAAGGGGAGAGTGGGATCGATCGAGGGTGAAATCAAATCGATCACTTGATCAACCAAATCAACTGATGATGGAACCAGATGGATTGCCTGATCAACCAGATTGACCAATCATGGAACCAGATTGACCAGTTCATCAACCAATGGTGGGTTGGGATATGGAATTTGTTTTTGGAAATCAACAATCATTTCCAATAGATATTAAGCCTCATCCATACAAGGGAAAAGGTAGGTGTGGTGCAACTCCTTACATAACAAGCAAGAAAATTTGACTTTACCCTTCTTACATCCAACATGATTATCACTAGTTGATGGTTTGTCACCAGCATAAGCTACAATGGATAATGATGCTGGTTGAGAACCTTGATACCACACTTCTACAACCTTGGGAATACCAGGGAAATCCTTAAGAAGGTGGTCACCCTTACAAAGCCTGCAAGGGAATTTGCGTTTGCAATGCATCTTGATAGACTTGTTGAAATTATCAACACCCCTAGCATGATGAAAAATATCTAGTTGATCGCTTCCAACATGTCCTCCAATGGTTGGAAGTTTTCCCCCTAGCTTATTTTTCTTCTTCTTAATATTCCTTTTCTTCTTCTTCTTATCCACCTGGTTACTAGCTGTAGATATTTCACTAAGCGAAGAGGAATAATGGGAAGAAGTCCCTATGGGTGAAGAAGGTAAAGGATCGACATGAGGTTGATGGTACTGGGGTGGAGTACTTACGGATGAAGCACTGGGATAATTTACGTTCACCGGAGTGGAAAACAACCAGACTGGTAACCCAATAGTGAGCTCGGGAAGAGTCAAAGTAGCGATATAAGGAGGACCAACATGTCCCACAAAAGGAGAAAAAAATAGTATCCTGGGAAATAGTTTTCCTTTATTGGTGGTTCCAGAAAATGACGCCATAAAAACAGACTAAACCTAAGGTTTTTTCTAGGGAAAACAAACAACACATGCTAAAAAATCTAGGAAGAAAACCAAACAAACAAACCTTTTCGCAGTGAATGCACTGTTGGTGATGAAATCCAATGTTGTAGGATCAATATGAAAAAGGGGTTGAGATAGAGTGGGTGGATCAGTTACATTGGCAGCCTTCTTAATAGACTTGCACCTTGGTGCAAGTTCCCTCATGGTCTATTCGTGGGTTACCCTTCAAGGAGCCCAAGTGAGTGACCAATGTCTGACCTAAGTACAAAAAAGACTTCCCTTCACATTCATCTTTTCTATGAACCCTAAATATGGAGGCCACTAAAGTTACCAACTCATAGTCAGCCTTCGAGCGGGTACAGTCGAAAATTGGAATCGAAAGTATGGGAATGATATCAAGTCCTAAATTATTCTAGAGGACAAAAGACAAGAGGATTAGTAAAATCTAGAGGAGCTCGAACGAATTCAAGATTCACGAAGCACCGAGACCTAATGAAACTAGTGAAACTTCAAGAACCCCCAATATACGATCTTTCCACTACATTTGATTAAGATTTGAAGGGATAATATCTACTTCTCTCCCACACGTGACCTCATGTTTAACCCCTATGTGCGAGGGGGTTCCCGACTATGCTTAAAAGAAAGTTGGATTTGTATTCTCTTTATTTCTCTACAGTCTGTTTAGTAGTCTTGGACAATTTACTCACTTTCCTAGTCCAAAGATCCTACTCCTGTGCTACTATTGGTGTGCTAAAACCAAAAAAAATTCTAGTTGATTTTATTAGCACATGGTTGTTGGGCCCGAGATATGATCATTTTTATGAAAATTATTCCACACTTTTTCTGCATGTACATATGTGTTTTTCATCTTTTGAAGGATCTTTTTGAAGAATTTCATGATAAAACGATATGATCGACACTCAATACATATAATTCATGTTTAATGATTGTACAGAGTACAATTCATCATGTTTTAACGCTTCCAAGAGCTAATTCACATTTTTCTGGTGTTATAGGGCAAAAACACACAACATTTCTAGTTCTGACAGTTGATCTGGCACTCCTTCCAGCACTCGTTCCGGCACTCAATCTGACACTCCGTCCAACACCTCTTCCTGCACAAAAACGTAGCGTGACTTGGTGGTTATGGCATTGGCGGCTAGTGATGGGAAAATCGGGCACGTGGGTTTTGTTCATAATTGTCCCCTCCAGCTATTGAGCTCCAAACAACTCAGTTTCAGTTGTTCAAAGAGGGATATTATTGGCTCGCTCTGTTTCGGCAGTTAGGGCACCATTAATGAAATTTACCAATTTTAGAAGTGGTTCGAACCTCCTGTGGTTGACCACTTGGCATGTAAACATTATAAATACCACTATGATGATCAAAAGATTGTTAACCTAGTAGAAGAGCCATTAGATTAGAGACAAATTCATTTTTCTCTGTTTTGGTATTTTACATTTCCAGAATTGTGCCAGAATTGCGTTTTCAAGCTTTCATGGTTAATTCACCTTGTTAAGTTCGTGGTGTGCTTGTAGGAGGTAGCCACGACTTGCTGGGGGGCCCATAGACAGTCTGGTGATTGTTCTTATGTTATTTATGCATTTCTTAATTCAACTTGCTCTTTCTTATTTCTTGTATATGCACGTTTTTATTTAATTAATTAGTTTGTTGTAACTTATTGTTTTACTTTTTTTTTGCATGTTAGATGATGATATGTGTTAGTATGTGTTGATTTTATAGATTAGGAACAGGCTTGCAAGTCTCTATACTAACCCTATGTGCAATTAGAAAGTCACTCTCTCTTTATACTAACCCCATGTGCAATGTAGATGTTAAATGATGCTTTCTTTTATAATTTTACAGTCAAGTTTAGAACATATTTTCAATTAGAACAGAACATAGTTTTAATTTGGGTTTTTTTTTTGACAAGGATTGATGGATGGGTAGATTTAATTCCAGTTTTTATAGTTGCTTATCTTAGTTTACATAGATTTCATTTACTTAGTTATTAGTTAATGTAATTGTCAATTTACTTTTTAATATCATAGTTTGATTTCTGTTTTTAATTCATTTTCTTATCATAGTTTGAATGGTTAAAATAGACATAGTATAGTTTCATTTCACACAATTTCCTTTCTTAGAATTAAAGTGCAATTGAATTTCTTAGTTAAAGAATGAATCTAGTTTGCTTACATAGTGTAGAATTGGAATAATAAACTCGTTATGTTGTTGATGGTTCATACATGAATATGCATGGTATTTAACATTGTCTTTGTCATGACTAAATTCTCCTTAGATTGTTTAATCCATACCTTTCATTTTTCCATTGAGATTAGTGTTGATTTTATACCGTTGGAATTGTCCTTTGTTGTCAAGTGTCATTGAGATATCATCTGTCACCACTGAAGGCATTCACACAACCACCAACATTACATTTGAGTGTTTCATAGATTAAAGATAGTTTCTTGCTTTCATAGATTAGAAGAGATAGTTTCTTGTTTTCATAAGTTTAGAAAATAGTTTTATTGTTTCTATAGGTTAGATAGACTTTGCTTTGATAGACAATAGTTTTCTTATCATGGATTAAGAATTAGTTGGTAGCCTTTCTTGCTTTCAATAGAATAGATTTCCTTTCATGCATTGCATTGAGCATTTAGATTTCCTTTCATGCAAGAGAAATAGTTTTGCATTAGGCATTTAGTTCACTTGCCTCTTAGGCTAGATAGTTGTTCAATGAGAAGTTTTACTTGCAGTAGTTAGTTGCCTTTGCTTACTTGTCTTTTTATTTAGTAGGTTAGTTAGGTGCCTTTGCTTACTTGTATTTTTCTTTAGTAGGTTAGTTAGGTGTCTTTGCTTACTTGTCTATTTGCTTTAATAGGTTAGATAGGTGCTTTTTCTTACTTGCTTGTTTATTTTCTTTCATAGGGTAGTTGCTCATTGAATGTAGGTTGGAAAGTTAAAGAAGTTTGCTTTTGTCATTTGCTTATTATGCTTAGTAGTTTGTTTTTGCTTATTGTTGAACTAGTTTTCTTTACACAGGGTTTTACTTGCTTTCTTAGGAACTATTCATCTATCCTTGTCCCAAAAGTACTTAGGTTACCTAGTTTCAAGTTGCTTAGTCGGGTTTGCTAATTAGATAGGTTTGCTTGAGTAGATTATCCTTAGATAGCTTCTTTCATTAGTTAGACTATATTCCTACCAACCCTTCTACCTTTGGCATATATTTTCCTACAAATTAAAGTTTACTTACCCCGGGTTGACAATTTAATTGAGGGTTTTTAGTGTGTTTTTACTGCATACATAACACACATCATTTTTGGTGTCGTTGCCAGGGAGTTGTCTCAAGGTAAGAAGTAGTTAGGAAATAGATCATACTTAGGCCTTAACATTATCTTGGTGGTGGGGGAACTTTAAGACGAGAGGTAAGAACCTGTGCATCTACTATAGCAGGTTCCCCCAAACCCAATGGTAGTTTTTCTTTTTCTTTTTATTTTCTTTCATGAATAGACCTAGAAACCAAATGGTATCTTTTTCTTTTGTTTTTGATTTCTTTCATGAATAGGCCTAAAGACCCACAAGGTAGATACATTAAATTTAAATTAGACCTTTCATACAAGGTTCCTTCTGATCTCTTTGGGGGAAGGAACATTCCACTCATAAGCTCCGCAGACCAATACCAAAAAACAAGAGATAGCTCAACCCAAAGAGCTAAAGCAGTCTCTAAAAGAGACTAAAACAGGGAGCACAATAGAACAAAAAATTGAAGCACCAGTAGTATTGGGACAGGAGGCAAGGCCACTCGAGCCTTTCATAGAACCAAACAATACAACCTTTGCTTTTACACCACCATCAGGAGATCCTAACTTTTTGGACATCATCTTTGTGTGAACCAAGTTTTATCAAATGGCAAGATGAACTCAGAAGCAACCATTAGCTTGAGGGAACTTTCTCAAATCCTAGCAGCAGCTGGGATTTCTTCTTTTCAAGAAGAACATATTTTGGAAACAGCCAAGAACTTGTTTACCTCTTCGGAAATATTAGAAGAGTCAAGGTCCTATGAGCTACAAAATGATTTTCCTTGCCAAAATGCGAAGGAAGCTTAAACATTATGGACTACAACCAATGGAGAGAAATCATTAAGACCTAAGATTGAGGAGTTCTCAACATCCATCTCAACAGATCCTTTATGTACTTTAGAAATCAATCATTGAGAAGAAGAGGATCTGCATAGCATAATGAAGGAGAGCATAGAAATTACTGTTGATGAACATCAAGATTACATTGAAATTTGGTTTCAAGAGGTCATCAGGCCACAATACTATTCTCTTCTTCAACACCTTCTGATTCCAAAACAAGTAGGTTGGTTGGTTCTTCATATCCAGGTAATCACTGTGGTAACTTTTTCATATATGGATATGAGTATGTTTCTTATCTTTCTCTGCACATGGTTACATTGGAAGAGTTCTTACACTTGAATAAAGATTTTCCTTTTCTTTTTAGGTAGGGTAGGATAGTAAATAAAAACTGCATGTTGTTAGTTTAGCTTAGAGGTCTAATGCAACCTCATTTTACATTTTATTTTAATAAAGCAAATATGAGATACATGTTCCTATGACTTTATATCATTAATATCATTAGTTTATTATATTTTAGAGTGTGGTTTTTTCAAACAGTTTTAGAGATCTCTATAGGTATTTATCTCACCAGGAGTAGATAGTTCAAGGAAATATAAAAGAAGGATTTTTCTTCAAAACATTGTTACACTTGAACCCTGTTGTTTGCCAAGAATCAAATGAATAATGATTTGTTGTAATTAGCCATGTTTTTGCAAAGACTTTCATCTTCTTGTTCTTAAGGCATTCCATAGTAGTTTCTCTTGAAACTCTTCACCATTGTATAAGGAAGTGACACCGTAACCATCAAGCTTAGAGATCTGTCGTACATTTTTCCCAAGAAACCTGAGTAAGTGAGTAAAGTATATTTACTAGAGAGTAACAAGGAGGTCTGATTAGCGGTTAGTCATGGAAAAATTACAATAACTTACAAAATAATAAAGCGATTTGAGCCTAGAGATACCTTTCTGTTCTTTCTCAATGGTACCATCTACTACACACTAAATAGCTCGATTATATCATATCTTTAGATAGGCCACGTCCACTTAAGTATCGGCCCTTACATCGGGAAAATTACTAAGGAATATAACGAAAAGTCGTCCTCTAACATAAATACCATCCCAATTGAAAAAAGAAAGAAAAAGTTGTTTTCAGAGTTGTCCCCCCATTCTCTTGCATAAATAAATCTTATATTAAAATATTAAAAGATGGAGGGCCAGTCTCTAAGGGTGTAAGAGGCTAACTCGCCGGGATACTGAACAGGATGTTGGCAGTGGGTACTGGCCTGTGGTATGACTAGGTAAACCCGTCGGGGTATTGAACAGGCTTGTTGGTAGCGGGGAATTCTACCTAGCGAGGATGATAATCTGACAAAATAAATAAATTTAAACTTGTCCTGATGTTCGACATTACTTGTAGACAAAGTTGACATGAAGTATGTATGGTTAAGCTAAGGTTAATGAGCTCCATAAACTTTCCATTGGGAACTAACTTTGAGACTATCTTGAAACTCTCTTGCCTACCTCTTCTTATCTATATATAGGATCTCTTATCATGTAGGTGGGGCCATATTATAACCGTCTTGTCAGACCAATTTGTGAAATTTATCTTTACACTTTACAAACTTTAAATCTTCGACTATCGAGAGAACTTACTGGTTTCCTATATTTTTTATTGTGAGGTGTCATAATACTTAGGTGTGGGGAAGGGGTTCATGAGTTGACAAATGATAATATTTCCTAGAAGAAATAAATCTTTGTAAAAATTCATGTATTGTTTTCATGATACAGGTTATATAACAACAATCATTTTATTTTGAAGTGCTAAAATCCTGTGTGCTATAAATTGTTGTATATGTCCTTAACCAACCACTCTGTTGGTTTATTTTTATTACAGGTTATTCATTGTAGGTTTGACATTACATATGCAAGTGGATTGAGTGAGAATGGTGGAAAAATCAACAACAATGGAACACTCTTAGCATGCCTCAACTTCTATTCACTATGTTCATGGCCTCTGAGGAATCATTGCCTCAACTACAAATCTCCCAAGAGTTGGAGACCATTGATTTAAACACCACTAGTTGTCAAGAGCAAGTTATAACAGGGTTTTCAAAATTGAATTTCAGAACATCTATGGAGCTAAGGGATACTCCAAAGAGTGGATAAAAGAGGAGATAATCAACCCTCTCATAGTCATCACCAGATTGATTACATGTGAAGGTAGATACTCCATCTTTAAATCCTTTCAATTTCAATTATTAGCTCACTTTCAGTTCCATAAGCCATTGTAACTTTCCCTTTTACTTCTTAAAGAGTCTTGATAAGATGTCTTCTCAAGTGAGGAAGGATGTAACCAATCCCCATAACAACCTATTTTACCATGACCTTATCAAACTACTTGTATTAGCCAAGTTAGAAAAACAGGAGAAAGAGTGGGATGAGTTCATTTACCAATTTGCAAATCCTCATCTTACAATCAAGAATATCAAGAAGACTCTTGATCTAGGGACTCTTACTCCACCCAAACCCTCATGCTCACGCTACTCCTTTACCAGAACAAAAGTCCAAGAAACTTGTTGATACCCCTGTTGAAAGATTGGTTGTTGTCATTGATGTCAACCCTAGTCATGGGTTTTGGACCGCAAGATTGATAAAGGTATTTCGACATGAAGGACAATGCACATGCATATACAACACCCATGAATGGATAGTATACATCATGTTGTTTCCAGTGGTATGTGGCACATCATGTGGATCCTCATGGCTGAGGAGAAATGAATTTTTGAAGATGACAAAGTGAATTGAAGAAGGAAGTACATGTAGGCCCTGAAGATAATTAAAGAAAAGAATTACAAAATAAGAAAGTGTCAATTCGGCCCTAATGTTAAAAGGAAGTGACATAAATGGTATAAATAAACATCATTATACATTCATTTGATAAAAGTTGAATTTTAGAGGAAATAAGAAGTAAAAGAAGGCCGGATTTCAAGGGAGGATGAAGTCTTTTGGTGATGTGTTCTAAGGTATGTTATTTTCAGGTCATCTTACCATTTTTTCTATAATTTTTTTTCTAGAATGATTCATATGGTGAAATCACTATGTTATTGAGAATACATATCAAGGTACCTCTGGAAAAAATTTCAAATCTTGATTCGCTATAATCATGGAGATACACTCTGTGGAAGATAGGGTTTGTGACCAGTCCTGAAGCTAGTCAATAAACATGTGTTCTCGGTAAAACAATCATAACTTATTCATACAGAATCCAAATGAAGTGGGACCACTTCCATTGGAAAGAGTATGGACTGTAGTTTCTTTTGCATGAGTTTCAGAATCGGATGTTAAATATTGAGTGTAGGGCATGTTGTACAAGTTGGGTCTTCTGAATAGACTAGAATCGAATAAAGTCTACCATTCTTTCTATAACCTCTTTTTGGGGAGGATTTAAGGAGTGAAAATTGGAGGAGTTTCAGAGAATACATTGAGTAATATTATCTACAAGATCAAAGTACTCCAAGAATTGAAGAATTGCAGAAATTGAAGAAGTCTCAGGAAACATTATCAGGTTTCATGTGATGATTGGTTGATGGTGATGATTTAATGTAAAGTTTTATTATCTCTCATATATTATTGGGTGGAAGGAAGGGGCAAGGATGGAGAGTTCAACTCTCTCTTTATATTGGAGGATTGTATCTTCCTATTGGAGGTTTATCTCTCCATTTACATTTGGAAGCTGTAGCTACCTATGGAAGTCATTACTTCCCTTGAACAATAACTATTGATTATTTCTCATATATTGTGCATGGTGTATTGTGGTGTATTGGTGTAACTCTTATAATATTGTTTATTTCTCATTGGATATAGTTGAATGGTTTAAGTATAAATTGATTTTTTTTTAAATTGTACTTGATACTGATTCACCCCCCTCTCAGTATCAACAATTGGTATTGGAGCGAGTTACCTTCAGTACAGTTTAACCACTAGAAGGAAGATCCTAAGAAGAAATGGAAGACAAAATTCCAAATGGGATTCCACCATTTGATGGAAGGAATTTTGAATACTGGAGTAATAGAATGGAAAATTACTTGAAAGCTCTTGGGGCAGATGTTTGGTTCTCAGTTGCTTCATGATACAATGCTTTGAAGAAACCAAAGACTGCAGCTCAAAAAGAAGCAAAAAGGAACAACAAATTGACAATAGATACCATCCTAGATGGATTGATAGATTCAGTGAAATCCAAGGTGGGATCATGTGCATAATCAAAAGAGCTTTGGGACAAGATACAAGACCTTTATGTAAGGTAAGACGCAGAAGAAGAATAATAAGAAGAAGTTGAAGCAAATTACAACATCTCAGATTTGAAAGAAGAAAATAGAGGTCAATTCTTTTTCTTTAATTGTGAAGGAGCAGGTCATGTTGAATTTGAATATCGTCATCCAAGGATTGAAATAAATGACACTAAAGAAGAAAATTTCAATGAAGAAGAAGAAAATCATGAAGAAAAAATTATTCAACAAGAAAATAAGAATCTTAAAAAATTGAAGCATGTTGAGATTGAAAATAACAAGCTCAAAGACACGCAAAGAAAACTAAGAAGCGAATTGGGTAGTTGTGAAAAGACAATTGTAATCTTGAAGACACAATTAGAAGACTTTTAGAAACTAAGAGAAGAAACCATTTCCTTGAAAACTCTACTCGAAGAAGAAAGAATAATAGGAGAAGTAAGGAATGTCCAAATGAAGAAGAATGAAGAAGATTGTGAGAAACTTGAGCAAGAAGTTGTCTCGTTGAGGAAGAGCTTAAGAAACTCTCAAGTGCCAAAAGACTTAACACATATTTGATGCATGGGTGAAACTTCATTATGCAAATACCAACACGAAGGTTGAAGAAAGAGCTACACAGATAGTTGATGAGAAGTGGACCAGGATACCAAAAAGAATGAATGATTACAAAAGAGATGAACATCCAAGAAGACCTCCTACCTTCAGGAATCAAAGAAGCTTCAATCAGTATGAAGGAAACTACAGAAGAATAGATCATGAACCCATATGGACTACATCACAAAGAAACCCACTTACTCCAAGGTATCAAAATTTCTTTCTTGGTCATTGTTATACTTGCAAAATTTTTGGACATAAGGAAATTAATTGCAGAATCAATGAAAGGAACACATACGCAAAAAACATGAATGGTGTAAATAGAAGATATGGAAATAATCATGGATTTGTCAACAAAAGTTATAATTCATTTTCCCCATTGATGGACAAAAATATTGCATGCTACAAATGTAATTATCTTGGTCACAAAGCATGAG
>ML801586.1:82144-92519 GCA_009831015.1 Picea engelmannii
TAATACATTGAGTAATATTATCTACAGGATCATAGTACTCCAAGAATTGAAGAATTGCAGAAATTGAAGAAGTCTCAAGAAGCATTATCAGGTTCTATGTGATGATTGGTTGATGGTGATGATTTAATGTAAAGTTTTATTATGTCTCATATATTCTTAGGTGGAAGGAATGGGCAAGGATGAAGAGTTAAACTCTCTCTTGATATTGGAGGATTGTATCTTCCTATTGGATTTTTATCTCTTCATTTACATTTGGAAGCTATAGCTACCTATGGAAGTCATTACTTCCCTTGAACAATAACTATTGATTATTTCTCATATATTGTGCATGGTGTATTGTGGTGTATTGGTGTAACTCTTATAATATTGTTCATTTCTCATTGGATATAGTTGAATGTTTTAAGTATAAGTTGAAAAATGTTTTAAATTGTACTTGATACTGATTCAGCCCCCTCTCAGTATCAACAATTGGTATCAGAGTGGGTTACCTTGAGTACAGTTTAACCACTGGAAGGAAGATCCTAAGAAGAAATGGAAGACAAAATTCCAAATGGGATTCCACCATTTGATGGAAGCAATTTTGAATACTGGAGTAATAGAATGGAAACTTACTTGAAATCTCTTGGGGAAGATGTTTGGTTCTTAGTTGCTTCATGATACAATGCTTTGAAGAAACCAAAGACTGCAGCTCAAAAAGAAGCAAAAAGGAACAACAAATTGACAATAGATACCATCCTGGATGGATTGATAGATTCAGTGAAATCCAAGGTGGGATCATGTGCATCGTCAAAAGAGATTTGGGACAAGCTACAATACCTTTATGTAAGAGAAGACGCAGAAGAAGAAGAATAAGAAGAAGTTGAAGAAAATTACAACATCTCAGATTTCAAAGAAGGAAATAGAGGTTAGTTCTTTTGATTTAATTGTGAAGGAGTAGGTCATGTTGAATTTGAATGTCCTCATCCAAGGATTGAAATAAATGACACTGAAGAAGAAAATTCCAATGAAGAAGAAGAAAATCATGAATAAAAAATTATTCAACAAGAAAATGAGAATCTTAAAAAATTGAAGCATGTTGAGATTGAAAATAGCAAGCTCAAAGACACGCAAAGTAAACTAAGAAGCGAATTGGGTAGTTGTGAAAAGACAGTTGTAATATTGAAGAAACAATTAGAAGACTTTGAGAAACTAAGAGAAGAAATCATTTCCTTGAAAACTCTACTCGAAGAAAAAATAAGAATAGGAGAAGTAATGAATGTCCAAATGAAGAAGAATGAAGAAGATTGTGAGAAACTTGAACAAGAAGTTGTCTCATTGAGGAAGAGCTTAAGAAAATCTCAAGTGCCAAAATAATTAACACATCTTGGATGCATGGGTGAAACTTCATGATGCAAATACCAACAAGAAGGTTGAAGAAAGAGCTACACAGACAGTTGATGAGAAGTGGACCATGATACCAGAAAGAAGGAATGATTACAAAAGAGATGAACATCCAAGAAGAACTCCTACCTTCAAGAATCAAAGAAGCTTCAATTAGTATGAAGGAAAATACAGAAGAATAGATCATGAACCTAGATGGACTACATCACAAAGAATCCCACTTACTCCAAGGTATCAAAATTTCTTTCTTGGTCATTGTTATACTTGCAAAATTTTTGGACATAAGGAAATTAATTGTAGAATCAATGAAAGGAACACATATGCAAGAAACATGAATGGTGTAAATAGAAGATATGGAAATAATCATGGATTTGTCAACAGAAGTTATGATTCATTTTCCCCATTGATGGAAAAAAATATTGCATGCTGCAAATGTAATTATCTTGGTCACAAAGCACAAGATTGCAGATATATGAATGAAGATGTCCCTACGCCAACCACAGTATGGAGAAGGAAAGAGATTCCAAACAATGAAGATTGTTGAATAACATTGACCGCTAAATAATGTAAAGAAGAAGATGAATGGTACATATACAATGGACGTTCTTCACACATGACTGGGGATCAAGACAATTTCATCAGCTTGAAGAGAAAGGGTGGCAATGTTGCATTTGGAGATGACTCATTTGCCAAAATACTTGGAGAAGATGTAGTAGAGCTTGAAATAAAAAATGTAAAAGCAAAGAATGTTCTATTGGTTGAAGACTTGAACCATAATCTACTTAGTGTTAGTAAAATGTGTGATCAAGGATACACTCTTACGTTTGATTCTCGAAAATGTAAAATCAGAGAAAATAACTCAGGAAGATTGGTTGCAACTGAAACAAGAAGACCGAACAACATATGCATCCTAGACATGAAGAAGAGAGAGAAGGAAGAAGCCACACAAAAGGATTCTAAGGAAGAAAAATTCCCAAAGACCAAAAATAAGGATGAAGTATTATTGAGTGCCACATGTTCAGGGGGAGCAGCCCCAAAGAAGAGAGTTACATTTTTCCATTAAAATCAGGGGGAGCATCCCTAACCTTTTCCATTGATGTCAAAGGGGGAGAGAAATTGGGATCATGATGATAGGGGGAGCATGAGTGTTGCCATCAATGACAAAGGGGGAGATTGTTGGAAGATTGGTTGTTGTCATTGATGTCAACCCTAGTCATGGGTTTTGGACCAAAAGATTGATAAAGGAATTTGGACATGAAGGACAATGCACATGCATATACAACACCCATGAATGGATAGTATACATCATGTTGTTTCTGGTGGTATGTGACACGTCACGTGGATCCTCATGGTTGAGGAGAAATGAATTTTTTAAGATGACAAAGTGAATTGAATAAGGAAGTACATGTAGGCCTTGAAGATAATTAAAGAAAATAATTACAATATAAGAAAGTGTCAGGTCATCCCTAATGTTAAAAGGAAGTGATGTAAATGGTATAAATAAACATCATTATACATTCATTTGATACAAGTCGAATTTAAGAGGAAATAAGAAGTAAAAGAAGGCTGGATTTCAAGGGAGGATGAAGTCTTTTGGTGATGTGTTCTAATGTATGTTATTTTCAGGTGATCTTACTATTTTTGCTATAATTTTTTTTATAGAATGATTCAGATGGTGAAATCTCTATGGTATTGAGAATACATATCAAGTTACCTCTGGTAAAAATTTTAGCTCTTGATTCACTATAATTATGGAGATACATGTTGTGGAAGATAGGGTTTGTGACCAATCCTGAAGCTAGTCAATAAACGAGTGTACCAGGTAAAACAATCATAACTTATTCATACATAATCCAAATGAAGTGGTACCACTTCCATTGGAAATATTACAGACTTTAGTTTCTTGTGTGCAAGTTTCAGAATCAGATGTTAAATATTAAGCACGAGGCATGCTGTACAAGTTGGGTCTTCTGAATAGACCATAATTGAATAAAGTCTACCATTCTTTCTATAACCTCATTTTGGGGAGGCTTCAAAGAGTGAAAATTGGAGGAGTTTCAGATAATACATTGAGTAATATTATCTACAAGATCAAAGTACTCCAAGAATTGAAGAATTTCATAAATTGAAGAAGTCTTAGGAAGCATTATCAGGTTCTATGTGATGATTGGTTGATGGTGATGATTTAATGTAAAGTTTTATTATCTCTCATATATTCTTGGGTGGAAGGAAGGGGCAAGGATGGAGAGTTCAAATCTCTCTTGATATTGGAGAATTGTATCTTCCTTTTGGAGGTTTATCCCTCCCTTTACATTTGGAAGTTGTAGCTACCTATGGAAGTCATTACTTCCCTTGAACAATAACTATTGATTATTTCTCATATATTGTGCATGGTGTATTGTAGTGTATTGGTGTAACTCTTATACTATTGTTCATTTCTCATTAGATATATTTGAATGGTTTAAGTATAAGTTGAAAAACGTTATAAATTGTACTTGATACTGATTCACCCCCCTCTCAGTATCAACAACCCCTGCAGCCTCATCGGGCAAGAAGACCAAGAATCCTATTACTAATTCATAGCATGAGGATGTGCCATATATTTGGTCTAGGGGGAGTTTTCCTAAGCTAAAAATTATAAGCATTGCCCATTTGTATAGCAAACCCACGAGAAGAGGAAGTAGGATTTCTGTCAAAATTTTGTCATACTGTCTTTTTACAATGTCTCGGGATATTGATATTGGTATGCTAAAATTATATACTACTGACATCATTATGTGTGTTATAATCTTGATGTGCATTTTTTTATACTTAACTACTCTTTGTGACAAATACAAAGCAATAACAACTACTAAATACATGTTGCCATATGTATTACAAGCTTATGAAAAGAGGAACAATTGTTTGAATTGTTACAGATCGATGAAAGGAAATACAAATTCTCCTGATTCACCATGCCTACCAGTACAAACCAAGCCTTTTGTTAGTATTTCTCAGTCTGTCAGTCACCCGTGATAAAGTTTTCTCTTTCATGTGATTGATAGGGTTATTAGGTCAAATTGTTATATTTTCAAAATAAAATTCTCAAATACAATTTGACATCTCTTGGTTGTAAAATGGTCATTGGTGTGCCTAGGTGTCCTTACTATTCCCTCCACTCATACAAAGTCATAAATTTTCATCATGGTCATGTCATCATTCCTTGTCATCAATTTTCAAATGATTGTCTCGGTCAAAGATTTACTTGAAAATTGGGTTTTGAATTAAGGAGGATGAATTTGATAAAAGTGAAAGACATTTTTGTCAATAATAGACCAAGAAAAAAAAACCTCCCTCATTTTATGCATAGGTGTTATAATTTGAGATAAATTCCCCAAATACAGTCGCTATAGGAGGGTTTTCTGCACATTTGGATAGTTTGACTTCAAGTCAGTTTTTCAGAGGGTTGGAGAAGGAATTTGCAGTGCTTGATGGTTCCATTGTGTAGTTGACATCATAAAATTTCCACCCATACCACTTTAAGCCCAAATTTTTTTGGGGAAGGCCTCCAAAATCCCTATCAAAGACCACATTGCGCTTCTGCTAAGAGCACTATGTTTTTCCTCTGTTAGTCATGTTTTCTTGGCGTGATTTCCTAACAAATGAAAATGAATTTTTGAAACCCAAGAGAGGTTTCTGTCAAAAACATATTCGAAAACAAAAACCTCTCTCATTTGTTACATAGGTTTTGTTGTCTTGTAGTTACAGGTGTCACTTTGATACATATTTTTCACAAGTTCGTCAGGCTAGAATTGTTGCGCTTATGGGAAGTCACTTTTGGAACTAATTTTGCAGAGGTAAAATTGTTGTTTTGCATGGTTTAAAGGATCAATGGTATAATATACATATCAAGTGTTCCTCACATGTCATCAACAACCTCTAAAAACTCCAAACCCTCCAGTTCAAAATTAGAGAGCATGAAACATTGAGTTGTCATTCACGCCATGATAACGTTGTCCTACAAGACAAGATGAATTATCTACAATGTTAGGTTGATGATATTACTGCCACTAATAATATTATGTGGATGCAATTAAAACACCACAAAAATCCTAAGTCAAAATCCCCCGGGCAAGAGGGAGAAGATTCTAAAGCTACTCCACCCCCTCCTTCGCAAGTTAGTTATAAAGGGAAATTTCTTTTTGTTTGCAGTGGGACCTGCAAAATCTTAGGTGTGGGGGTAATGTTGGGCTCGAGATATGATTATTTTTATGAAAATTATTATACACTTTTTTCACATGTACATATATGTTTTTCATCTTTTGAAGGAGCTTTTTGAAGAATTTCATGATAAAATAGTATGATCGACACTCGGTACGTATAATTCATGTTTAATGATTGTATAGAGTATAATTCATCATGTTTTAATGCTTCCAAGAGCTAATTCATGTTTTTTTGGTGTTACAAGGAAAAAATACACTACATTTCTAGTTCTGACACTCCTTCCAACACTCGTTCTGACACTTGATCTGACACTCCACCCAACACCTCTTCCTACACAAAAACGTAGGGTGACTTGGCGGTTATGGCATTGGCGGCCAGTGATGGGAAAATCGGGAACATGAGTTTTGTTCATAATTTTTCCCTCCAGCTACTGTGCTCCAGACAACTCAGTTTCAGTTGTTCAAAGAGGGATATTATTGGCTCACTATGTTTCGGTAGTTAGGGCACCATTAATAAAATTTACCAATTTTAGAAGTGGTTCTAACCTCCTGTGGTCGACCACTTGGCATGTAAACATTATAAATACCACTAGGATGATCAGAATATTGTTAACCCAGTAGAAGAGCCATTAGATTAGAGACAAATTCGTTTTTCTCTGTTTTGGTATTTTACATTGCCAGAATTGTGCCAAGATTGTGTTTTCAAGATTTCATGGTGAATTCGCCTTGTTAAGTTCGTGGTGTGATTGTAGGAGGTAGCCACGACTTGCTGGGGGGCCCATCAATAGTATGGTGATTGTTCTTGTGTTATTTATGCATTTCTTAATTCAAAATGCTCTTTTGTAATGAACCCCCTTGTTACGTCGACAAACCTCTTATAACAAATGAATTTATTTATTTATTTTTATTTTAAAAGATGTGTGCGCGCGTGTACAAGGGAAACGACACATTCGACTCTACATCGCCACCCGACGACTAACAAGACGCAACAATGATGAACACAACATGATGACATAAGGCACACAACAAGTAACTGTAAGCATTAAATGACAATCAATCGACCATAAAAAGACTAACTTCCCGCCCGTCCTACCCTGCAATGGTTAGGACCTCCAAGACACATAAGCAACACTCAAGCGCAGGTTCCCATCGATTTTAACAATTTAAGGTCTCAGGGTTGGCGACTTTTCTGAGGAACATGGAGGTGTCTACATCCCACCTGACGCAAGCAGACCAAACACATGAAAGGTTTATCAACCAAGTACAACATTATCTACCATGAACCGCAACCCTCATTTGCTAACTCGGAATAATCTATTGTACTTAAATCAAGGACATTACACCATATATGTTTATTAATGACAATAGAGATTACAACAACGCCGTCATGAAATGATAAACACATTACATTTATATCAAATTAACCTTGCAGAAATAACAATCACCTTACACAATATGTGATATCCATAAAAATAAAACTATAATATCTTTTCCATACATGACAACACCATTTATTTTAAGTCACAAAGCCTTGCATGAATAACATTCACATTACTGGACAATGGTCATTAAATAAATCCAGTAAGGAAATTAGCACAGCTTATCCTAACCTCCATCATGAGTCGTGCAATGCATGTCTAACGCACATAAAAGCATCCAGGCATACTCTAAATCAAGTTTTAAGGGACATTAACAACAGGTTTGAAATTAATACATTCGCGGATGGTTAAAGGTAGTATCTATGGCGTTACTATGGGCTTGTTTTGGCTTCGTGCAGAATTTCATTACCGTAAAATTAACAACAACCATACATTATACCACAATGTCCTTGCCTAAATTTTCAATTTTAATACATCTTAAGTGTTGGTGAATAACCACAAAATAACAATAACTCTTACCACACCTGATAACCACTTTACCTTTTATTATTATACATAAAGGCACCTTATGGTTCTAATTTTAATAATCATTATAAACTTAACATTCTAAATAATCATTATAACTTTATTGTTCTAATTGATCATTATAAACTTAACATTCTAAAATAATCACTCTGATTTAATAAACATGGTAATCTTTATTGTTCTGATTTAATAATCATTATAACTTAGCATTCTAAACGATCATTATAGAATTTATTGTTCTAATGAATCATTACAACTTAACATTCTAATAATCATTCTATTTAATAAACATTGTAATCATTATTGTTCTAAATTAATAATCGTTATAAACTTATAATAATCTATCATTATAAATAAAGGCACTTTATTATTCTTCCTGGTGTAGGAAACATTCCAATAGTTGTTCATCAATTAGAGATCTAGAATTCTGTATGTGATTAAATCAAGGTGGTTGTAACAGAAGAGTTTGAGGTCACTTTAATATCCTTTTAATTTGCTATCTAGATGTCAAGTCCAAATGTCCTGTCCAACGAATCAAGCATGAGATGTTAGCCTCAATGCTAACCAGTGACACAAGGTTAATGCATAAGGGTAATAGAGGAGTGAGTTCGCTAATGCAACTCCCGTAAGTCAAGTCGAAATAACAATAAAACAGGCTGGAAAAGTAAAAATAGAATACTTCTGCCATAATCCTTTCTAAATCCTCCTCCACATCCTACGACAAATGATTTAGTAATTCAAGCGCCGAAGCTTGGCATTTAAAAAAAAAGGGCGACTGTTTAAAATACTTTTGAAATAGGTCAAGATTGGACAGCTCAACCATGCATTGTCTTACCTCCCCAAATGAGGAATTCTGATGTTGGTATAACCAAAAAATTTCCTTACCTAGAGCTCTACCACCTGTCAATTCTCTTGTCAACTGGTGTGGTCAGTCCGTAAAGCCTGGGCATGCACAGGTTTAGAAACATTGTAATCTGTGATTTCTTTTTGGTAAACAAACACAGTCTAACAACACGAACAACGCGTATGACTGTGCATCAATTCAGGAGTTTCTCCAGGCGTACAATGTTGTCACGATGTACAGAGCGATTAGGGAGTGGTTTAGAGAATTTACCCAACAACTACGCCACAAAAAAAAAATTGCTGGTCGCAAGCGCAGCCTCAGCATCGGCGCCGGTAAAATCAACATGCAGAGGTAAAAGTAATGCCAGAGATATCATAAAATTTAAACGTAAACACCCGTCATTAAATCACATTTTCCTGGGAAAAGGGGGTAAATCAGTAGTTACCTGAATTGGCAAGTCACTACAAGGATTGGGGGACCTTAATACGATCATCCCCCTATAAAAATTTATAAACGCAACCAACAGTCTGAGCACGCAGGCCAAGGGTGGACGACGCTCAGTTATCCAAGGTATTGTCAGAGTTTTTGTATTGGGCGCAATCACAGGTAAGGAACATTTTTCAACAGAAGGCCAGTGGGGTGTTGATGGCACCCGTCAAGGAGAACGCTGAACAAAAATGTCGTTGGTGTAAACTTGAGGAAAACTTGAGGAAACTTGAGGAACAACTAGGCCTAGAAACGACTTAGTTTCCTTGGTAGATTCAACGGAAAAATGAATTTACAACTGAAACAATTTACAAGCCACCAACAGGACATGAGTTCCATAGATGTTTTTCTTCGTGAACTCGAAGTTGTTCTGAAACAAATTTTCAATGTGGTTCTGTGCTGCAAAAAGAATGATCGTGTCTATTCCCTCTATAACTAGAATATAAATGACTAGATATGCTCTTGCAATATGTCCCCTCACAAATTTGAAGTTGGGGAATGACTTCGATGAACACAGATTCTTCAAATCGGAGCAATAATCCAGCTTATTAAGAACAACAATCTTAAAATGAGGGTATTTTCCGACCATCCTATTCTCTAAAAGAGAGGCAATGAATCTAGCCACACTGATAATGAGAATATTATGAGAATGAGGTTTACAGTCATTGAGGAAAATTGTGTGACCATTACAATTGACAAAAGCTACTGTAATATTCCTTACCCATTATCTATTTTAAAATGACAGAGGTAAAACATACAAATAAAATTTTTATATATACTTTTTCTCATTACACTACAACACTCTGAAAAAATGAAACAAGTCCATCCCACAAGAACCACTCAGTTTGAAGCCAATGATTGTTCACATCTCCGGATGCCAAAAGAAATTTCTGACAACCGAGGATAATGCCAAGGCCCTAAAGATAGCTCATCAAAAGCGTCACGGGGGTTATATCAATCTAGGTGCAGAAACTAAATGACAAGGAAAAGGGATGATCCCAAATCTAACACATCCATTAACATCATAAGGGTTCATATACACGTTAAATAATGATTCTTTTATTTCAAGCAAATAATGCACTTGCGTACCTGTGACTGATGATGAATAACGATTCTTTTCTTTAAATTGTTAATTGACTCATTTCCCTCACCCACCTAGAGTTGCTCCTAAATTTCCTCCTAGGTGTTCCTAGATCCCCTTACATGTTTTAAATAATTTCCCTAAAAATGAAGTTGCTAAATTACCTCAAATTAGAAGGTTCTTAATTGCAGATTCCTTACTATGTTGACCTCGCTTTTTACCATAAATTCCCAACTTTCCTTTATTATGTTTCCTCCATTACTTAGTTTCCTAATTCTTATGATTCCCTTCTTTCCCCTTTTTATTAGATCCAAAATGGCAGTTGCGATATTTAGTCTTTTCCCTTTATTATTAATTTAAAATCTTTTTATACTTCCACAAGTTAAATAATTTATTTCTTCTTTACAATTTAAAACCACGGATTTTAATTAAATTATTCCTCTCTTCATTTTACCCCCTAAATTTAAGAAGACTAAAA
>ML801586.1:128809-142080 GCA_009831015.1 Picea engelmannii
TGTATGTGTGCTTGATATATTATTTAATAAGTGAATTATTTCTTCATATTAAAAAATACATTATTTAATCTTGTGTTTGATTTCAATATATTCGCTCCTAGCTATCTAGGATATAATGGTTAGATTTAGTATTTATTAATACAAGTATAGTTATATTAGGAAATATAGTTAGTTAGGTATTTAGATGTTTTTACATATGAGGTTTATTTGATCGATATTAAATCAACTTCATTCTTTAGTGGCAACCAGACCCACATACTGGTGGAGATCGCTACCCCAAATGAGAGTGAGTTTTATTGGAACTTTCCATTGGGTGATCCTACCTTATTGTTGTTGGTAGAATGTTTCTAACCATCAAAAACACCTCTAGGGTTCATGATAATGATAAATACCATAATCCATCCTTCGCCCTCTTGGATTCAAGACCAATTGCCTCAATTCATAGTAACCAGGAGAAACCTAGACCATTCATCATAAAACACAATCAAGGGTGGAGATAAACCAATCCATAAAGGTTGATGATAATCTAATTAAGGTATAAGGGAGAAGTAGTGGATAAGAATGAAATATGATTTTTAGTCACCATTACCTGAGAGACAAGTCACCACCAAATAACTCCCAAAACTATCTCCATATGTGTATGTGCAATATTACAAAAGTATAGTGAGGGAATGTTGTTGAGAACACACTTATACGTAGTAGGGGCGGGGGGGGTGGTGTGTGAATCAATTTAAGGATAATTTTTTCCTTTTAACATTTATAAACCATAATGAAGCAATCACATAACTAGAAGACACAATATTTAACATGGAAACCTTTTGGGAAAAAACCACAAAAAAATATCTTTATAAATTTGTAGGCACAAACATACTGGAGACACCAATACCCACTGATGTTTATAGGAACCAACCTAATGGAGACACATATACCCTCTATTGTTTGTAGGAACTGAGTTACTGGAGACATCAATCCCCTCTACTTTTTGTAGGTACTGATCTATGGAAGAAACCAATCCTCACAACTGTTCATTTTGGAGGAACCACCCTACTTACAAGTTTATATGTTCTTTATATGAATTTCCTTCACTAGTCTTCTTGCTACTTTTTTCTTCACCAAATTTTCTCTGCACTTGTTACTTTTGCTTTTTCCAAATATTATTTGATCTCACTACTTCTTCTTTCATCGAATATGCTTTACGTTTCCTACTTCTATTTTCTCCATATCAACTTGGCACTCACTCCTTCTACTTTCATTAAATCTATTCTGCACTCGATACTTCTTCTTTCGCTCTACCTTCATCAGATCTTCTTTCTTCTTCTTATATTTCTATCTTAGATCTACCTTACAATTTTTTTCTTTCTAGAACACTATATCCATTTTCTAGAATGCCATATCAATTTTCTAGAACACCAGATCTAATTTTCGCTAATATTTAATCATTGCTCCTTGAATGATATTCAATTGTAACTCCTCAAATCATATGCATAAGAATATTACATTTTCACCCAAAATCATTATTTCTCACAATCCTCTTCTCCGTTTAAAATTTTCCATTAGTTCAACATGAAAAGTCACGTTCATTTGAAAAGACATGAATTTTGTTAAATAAATAATTAATTTCCCCCTTTTTATTTTTTAATATATTTTTCAACATACCATGGGGTAAAATACCACCATGGGTTNTTTAAAATTTTCCATTAGTTCAACATGAAAAGTCACGTTCATTTGAAAAGACATGAATTTTGTTAAATAAATAATTAATTTCCCCCTTTTTATTTTTTAATATATTTTTCAACATACCATGGGGTAAAATACCACCATGGGTTTTAAAACCATGTGCAAATACCATGTTCACTTTTACTCCACTTTCATTTTTACCTTTTTTAATCCACTTTCATGTTTACTCCACTGTTATGTAACTTCATTTTTAATCCACTTTCATGTTTTATTCGACTTTTAAGTGACTTCATTTCTAATCCATTTTCATGTAAATTCATTTCTAATGCACATCCAATTTTTTATTTATTAAAGTCACATTTCCTTTGAATATTTTTATGTGAATACTTACTTACCTTTGACATCAATGACAATAACTTATTCAACAATATCCCCCTTTGTCATTGATGGAAACACTGTACTCAAAAACATGTATTCCTCCAAAAATAGAAAGAATTATCCTTGTCTGCAACTCTCCCTATCTGTAATTCTCTTCCCTTGTCTACAAATATCCCCATGTCGATAATTCTCCCACTTTGACATCAATGGAAAATGTATTCTCCCCTCGAGTTGTGCTTATTTACTAATGAGATCAGAGGGAAATCACTCCCAAATTTTGTCTAAGATATGCAAATGTTTCTCTAGGAAGGGGTTTGATAAAAATATCTGCAACTTATTCCTTGGTGTAAATGTATTCTAGCATGACACTTTGTTGGGATAACTATTCTCTTAGGAAGTGGTACTTGATGAGAATATGATTCATCTTTGAGTGCATAACATGATTATTTGAAATGTCAATTGCACTTGTGTTGTCACTAATGATTGAGATTGGATGATCATATTCTACCTTGATATCCTGCAGCGTTTGCTTCATCCAAAGAAATTGTGTGAAACGTGTTGCTACTGCAATATAATCAGCTTGTATTGTGGATAGAGATACTAAAGAACATTTTTTACTCAACCAAGACACTATAATGTTTCCTAGAAAAAATGCTCCTCCACTTGTACCTTTTTTTTCATCAACATTGCTTACCCAATCTGCATCTATATATGTAGTTAGAGTAAAATATTCACCTCTTGACTACCATAATACAAAGTCCAAGGTTCCCTTTAGATATTTGAATATCCTTTTTATTTATTTCACATGAGTTTCTTTTGGTGCAATTTGTAATCGTGCAACCAATCCTATTACTTGCATAATGTATGGCCTTGATGCCATCACATATAGTAGGATTCCAATAATTGACTTATACAATGTTTGATTTGATTTTGGAGATTCATAATTTTTTCTCAATTTACATCCTATGACCATGGGTTTGTTGACTGGTGCACAATATTCCATTCTGAATTTCTTCAATTTTATCTTAAGAAAAATTACATAACACATAACTTTCCCCCTTTAATTTTTTCTAACTGCAAAAACTACTCAAACATGATACACCAACACTCTTGAATAAGTATGAACAATATCACCAACAATGAAAGATAATCAATCTCTATCAATCTAGACAATATCTATATCCAACATAAGCAGGAGCGCATCTCCAACAATAGTAAAAAATGGTTGGGTTGGTCTTAGCAAATCCAATTCGATTCAACAAGAAATAGTCAAGTCAACAAGAATACATTAGTTGGGTTTGCATATCAACAACTTCAAGTATTCCCCCCTTTGAGGGATCAATAAGTAGCATCAATAGTTCTTGTTGAAAATTCCATTCAACGGAAAACCTAGTTGAAACTTAGTTAAAACTCCAGTCGACTCTCAGGTCGAGTCGATCCTCGATCAACCACTTCCAAGGAAATCATCAGTAAGTAAGTGGAACAATACATGACTATACAACTGATGATACACAATGATATGAAGTCCTCAGGCATATGGTCAAATGATTCCACGTCCATCCATCAATCCAACTACAATCTATCCTAGTAGTTGGCACTGGTCCACAATTCTATCTTTCACATCTCTTATACAAAGATATGAAAGCATGATTTCCATTCCTTCAATTTTTATGGTGAGGATGATGATAGGGCACAAGTTTTTTGTGCTAGTTGATCAAAGGAAGTAGGATCAGGCTCAGGTTCACTTACAGGAGTAGAACAACCTGACATATAAAAAATAATGTTGTTTGTAACAACATGCTCAAATGCCAGCATGTGAGGAGCATGCAACTCATCAATCTGTCTGACATAATCAATAATAGATTGTTCTTCTAGAAAACTAGTTTGAACTCCTCATGCAATAAATATAACTTCCTTGGTTGTAGCAAGGCTAGGTGTAGGTAGGGAGGCAAACAAAATATCATATCCAAGTCCAATATTAATGAATGGAGACCTTTGACAATTGATGATATCATCTAAGATTTCAATAATATTTTCAAACTTCAAGCTTCTGTCTAACTGAGAAATTGACTTTTCCAAATGATTTCTTAAGGAAACAAGTTCAACTTCTAGCTTCTCGCAGTTTTTTTCCTTTTCCTTTAGTTGAATTCTCACCACTTCTTCTTTCCTTCTTTCCTCTTCTAATTGAAATTTTAGGCTTATGATAATCTTTTCTGATTCTTCAAGGCTTTGTGACATTTTGTCTTTTGAATTATGATCCTCTTCTTCATATTTCTATAGCCTCTCTTTTTGTTTCAAATTCTTTTTCCTCAACTTCTTTATTTCACTTAAGGCACACATGAGTTATTCTTCAAGATCCACTTCTCCATATGTTTCACCATTTTTCTCTTCTTCTAAATTCATTATTTCTTTGTCTTCATCAATATTTGTTTCAATTTCCATAAATATAGTTTCTTCTCTATCACTACCGAAACTGCCTTCACTGCTTTCTTCAGATGAATCACTGACCCCTTTTGAGTAGAGGCTCTTCTTATGCTTACAAGAGTTCTTCTTATTTTCATGCTTGTCATATTTATGTCTATTTTTGTGTTGATGATGTTTTATCTTTATGTTATTGTCTTCTTCATTATCACTACTTTCATTTTTTGCATATGGACACTTAGCAACAAAATGTCCTACTTTTCCACAGTTAAAGCATTTAAAGGGAAACTTAACTTTTCATTTACTAGATCCCTTTTTGAGTATTCTAAAAAAAATTGCTTCCTCCACGTTTGATTCACAACTAGAACAATCAATTGATTTGTGTTCCTTGTTCTTCATCTTCTTTGAGCCTTTGGAAGCTACTTCTTTCTTTGATAGTTTTTCCTTTTTAGTCATCATTTCATATGAAGTGAGGATCCCATGCAATTCATCAATTGTTAATTTATCCAGATTCTTTATTTCCCCAATGGTGGAAATTTTAGCATCAAATGTTAAGGGGAGTGACCTCAACAACTTTTGCACAATCATTGGTTCTGTAATTTCTTCATCAAGTCCTCTGACAGTGTTGGCAATTTTTCCACATAGAGGAGATAGGCTGCAACATTTTCTTCTTCTTTTATCTTCAGAATCTCAAACTGTCTTCTATGAGTTTGGAGCTTAGCATTCTTGACCTTATCATCACCTTCATGGATGTTTTGAAGTTTGTCCCAAATTTCTTTCACTGATTTGCAATGCATTACTTTGACAAACGATGATTTTGATGGTCCCCACAAGATGAAATTCATGGTTTTTGCATCATTTTCAATAACCTTTTTCCCAACCGTATATGTTGGTGGAGTTGTTGGGATTGTATAATGTAATATCCCCTCATTTATAAACATTTAAACATTTAAATTTTTTATGGGTTATGTTGTGAAAGTTTTTGGAAAAAGACTTATGTTAAAATTATATCATCATAAACATTGATGATGATGAATATTTTTGTAAATATTATTATTAATTTATTTATTTAACTAGAAACTAACTGATTAGAGAATCTAGTTACAAAGGTAAGTCATTATTCAACGGGTGAGTGAAAAGGGATAAAACCACCAGAGTAAATATTGTCCATGAGGACAAGTGGAACCCTACTCCCAAAGATATGGGATGTTAGGGGACAAGCTATCACAAAGTTAGGCCAAGAATATTACCTAGGGTTAGGGAAGAGGCTAACTTGGAAAAATACCTAGGAAAGTTATTTCTTCTTAGTAAAACAAGAAAAAACGTGTATAGAGGAGACATGAAACTACTGAGTATTTGTGAGGAGCATTTGAGTTTGATGGTTTTGAGAAAGAATCAAACTCTAAGATTTATGGAGACGGTTATACAATTTTTCAATCCCTATGGAATAATGATTTAGACTAGGGGATAATAGGAACAAGTAACTGTGGTTATTCTAATCTATGGTTGGGAGGAACTAGTTCTCTACTTAGTTAGTTTCCAAATACTTAGTTTTATTAAACAAAATCACTTTTATAATAAAAAAATAAATGAAAAAATTATAACTCTTATCATAACTAGCTATATAAATATGTTTTACTCAATCTCAAGATAGTAATAATACTAGAATGTTAGTTCCATGTTTTGTTGGTTTGACGAATATTATTGATTATTAATCTCAAAACAAGAAAATAATATATAAACTTATAGAATAAATATTTAAGTGATTAAGTATATATCTCAATAACAAAAAATTCAAAAAATTTATCATTAGAACTGCAAACCAAAAAAAAAAAATTGTTTGCAAATAATTATATCTAATAGTATAAGAAATACTTTCTTTGTACACATGAAATAAAGAGTTTGAAGATTTATATGCTTCAAGAGTTATTTTCTTTAGATTAGTTGAAAACGAAGTAACACAGAACCATATAGTTTATAATCAGAATACCCATGAAAAGATATATAGTCGTCCATGAGATGGATATTCCGTTCATAATATTTTCTTTTATTTACAAGTATATCAAGGGAATAAACAAGTTATATATAAAATAATAAATTACAGAGGTTCGAGTATTCAAATAATATCATGTGTTAACATTTCCAATCTTTATTATAATATTTAAATAGAAAATCTATGACGCCATGGATCCTAGTTCCTTGGAAAAAGTGCCAATAGAGAAATGAATACAAAACCAAGCAAACCCTATGTATGTAGCAATCAAACCAAGAGTTCACATATATTTGGTAGAGAAAATTAATTTAAGACTGAGTCCAAGGTCGAGTACTACGAGGAAATTCGATGAAAGATATTTTGTATATGTATATGAGAGAACACATAAAATCACCACTAAAGTTAGAGCAAGAATACGAATAGGACTATCCAACTCTTTATCCAAACAATAAGCCGCTACATTGTAACCATTGTGGAGTCAATCAATGTAAATATTATATGAATAGGTTTTGCAAGATTTCTCTCCACTTGAGACATGGTGAAATAAATCTATGATTAATAATGTAAGTTATTATTGATGTAAAAAGTGGTTGATAATGTTTTACACTTGAAGAGGGTAATTCTCTTTTGTGGGTGACTTCTAGTAAAAACAATTTGAGTACTTTGTTATAGTTTACATTAAAACAATTATATTTTTAGTATTTTGTTATGGTTTACATCAAAACAATTATATAAATAGAGTTAAAATAACTCTATGTATAAGTAATATAGTCCGATAATAGAAAATAACATAAAAATTAACTTATGGATATTTTATGAAATTAATCATGATATTATAAATTTATTTTAAAAAAATGGAAGGAAGGTGAAATTACATATAATTAGTCATGGCCAATTTCCAAATATTAAAACCAAGGGTTATGAGATATGTTCACATCCTTATACTTCATAAGGCATAGTTTGTTTTGTCAAACAATGGATCTCTATTTGTAGAGAAACCTTATTGACCGACCACATGCACTCCCGAGATCTACCTTCTAATGGTTAGACAATTTTCAAAGGAACCAAATATGATACCAATTGTTGAGAACACAATTATACTGAGAGAGGGCACGGGGGGTGAATCAATATAAGGATATATTTTATTTTTAACATTCATAGACCATAATGAAGGAATCACATAAATATAACAACTAGAAGACAATATTTAATGTGGAAACCCTTTTGGGAGAAAACCACAATTTTTTTTTTTATAAATTTGTAGGCACCACTATGATTACAAATGTTTGTAGGCACCAAACTAATGGAGACACCAATCCCCACTGATGTTTGTAGGAAATGACCTACATGAGACACTGATCCACTCTACTTTTTGTAAGCACCGACCTACAGGAGACATCGATCCCCTCTGTTGTTTGTAGGCACATACCTACTGGAGACACCAATCCCCGCTATTGTTTGTTTCGTAGGCACCAACCTATTTATAGGTATACATGTTATTCATATACATTTCCTTCATTGTCTTCTTGTTGCTTCTGTCTTCGCCAAATTTTCTCTGCGCTCTTTACTTATGCTTTCGTCAGATCTATTATGCACTTGCTACTTCTACTTTCATTAGATCTTCTTTGCACTCGCTACTTCTACTTTCTCTAGAACAACTTGGAACTCATTTTTTCTACTTTTGTCAGATCTACTCCACGCTCACTACTTCTTATTTCACCCTGCCTTCACTAGATATTCTTGCTTCTTATTCTATTTCTAGCTCAGATCTCCCTTTACAAGTTTTGCTTGCTAGAATGCTAGATCTATTTGCTAGAGCATCAGATCTGATCTTTGCTAATATTTAATCGTCGCTACTTGAATGATATTCAATCGTCACTCCTCAAATTATATGCATAAGAATATTACATTTTCACCCACACTCATTATTTCTCACAATCCTTTTCTCGTTTAATACTTTACCATGACTTTTATTAAATACATAATTAATTTCCCCATTTTAATTTTTTTTTTTTCAACATACCATGGGTAAAATACCACCATGGATTTTAAAACCATGTGAAAATACCATGTGCACTTTTACTCCACTTTCACTTTTACCTTTTTTAATACACTTTCATGTTTACTCCACTTTTATGTAACTTCGTTTATAATCCACTTTCATGTTTTACTCTACTTTTATGTAATTTCATTTCTAATCCACTTGCATGTAACTTCATTTCTAATCCACTTCCATATTTATATTTATTAAAGTCACATTCCTTTAAATATTTATATATGAATACTTCATTACCTTTGACATCAATAACAATAATTTATTAACACATGTTACAACATTAAAAAACATTCTAACATAAACCTTGTTGTAACTTACTTATAATCCTAAGAAATAAAGTAAAGAGTGGAAACGAGATTTGATAAACAATAAAATGGAATATTAATTTAAAAGAATGTTTGTTGTTTATAAAAAAATTAACTACTTTAATAAATACACTAGAATGGAATATTAATTTAAAAGAATGTTTGTTGTTTATAAAAAAATTAACTACTTTAATAAATACACTAGAAAAAATATACAAATTTTCAAAATCAATTATACTATAGTGTAAATATAAATTAACCTACCTTATTTTTTTTAATGTTAGATGAAGATGGGAAAAAAGAGAATGAAGCCAATCGACTTGATATTGCGACTTGATATTGCAATTAATACGAGAAGAACATTCGTAATAGATAAATAAACAAAAATCCTTAAAAGGAGCATGAGAAACAAAAGCAAACCAAGTGATAAATGGGTTATTTGTATGAAAAATATAGATGAAAATAATTGGATTTTCAACACTTTGAAAATATTTCATGGAGAAGAATTGTTTGTAGGTCTCCAAAACTCTCACGTTTTTGTTTATGATGAATTTTTTCCCATTTATATGATAGGGTTATCATAGCATGGTAATGATTTAATTAATTTATTATGGATGTTTTCATTTCAAATTATTATTTTGTTTCATTGATATTTTAATATTATTTATTATATTTTAAATTGTCATATTATAATGTTTAAATAATTTTAAAATTATCATATTATAATGTTCACATAATTCAATATTAAATATGATATTCAATTTATTTACTTAAATATACAATAATTAAATCAAAATATTATAATTAATATTTAATCATCAATCATATTACAACAATGATCATTAACATCAACAATTCACCTTCACTAGAGAGCAGGTAGAATGGATATTTAGGGTTTAGGGTTTATTGGTGCATAAAGGAGGAGTACAGGAGCTACCCAGCTGGGAGAGGGGAGGAAAACTTTCAGGACGGAAGGAACTATCCCAGGGATGGAGGATCCCAAGACAAGAACATCCTTGGAAAAAGGGATGACAAAAGGAACGACAACAGGGAAAAAGTCCTTAAAGGAAGTAGTCAATAGTAGGCCAGACATCAAGGAAAATGTAACATCCCGCTCTTGCGTGCACTGAGGGAACTCATTCTTTGAGGACACTTTCTTTCAAGTGATCCAGATTATTATACTATCTCTTGTTCGATTATGATTATGAGACATTATGGATTGATGATATGTTATTGTTGTATTCACATAGACAGGTGTTATTGACTAGGTTCTCCTGAGTGTGCAGTGTTATCACTCCAAAAGTCACCCTAGACTGTAATCAGGTGAGCTTGGTAACATCAAAGATTTGTAAAAAGAAAGTTGATTTTGAATTCATGAGAGAGGTAAGGCTGAAGTTATCTGCTTGTCTTAACAAATCATATGAATCTATCCCTGCAAATCATCCCTCATATGCAGTGAAACAGATCATCTAAAAGCAATGTCTAGCCTTTCAAGGCTTTCAGGTGGAAGACTTTTATGAGAAAACATAGAACTGAAAACAAAAAGACACGAAAATCCTTTTCAAGCATACTATTTATACAGTAGAAGAAGAATCATAATCTGAAGATCCTTTTCAGAAGAGATTTAGCAACACACAAGGTAGAAGATCTCAAAGGATCCTCCTAACAAACCCTCTCACACTTGTTGTTGAAGAAGAACAAAGATTAAGAGTCAAAACAAAGAAAACATAGCTAAACATCACTCCCTTATGAAAATGAATTCTTAACACAGAAAATGATAAGATAGGCTATCTTCAAATTAATTCTGTCAAGGTACAAAAACATATCCTCTTGGCCCTTTTCCCCCCTCTAACTAAATCATTTCAACTATCTATTTAAAAAAAAATGGAGGCAACAAATGGAAGTACGAGCTGGCCTCCTTCCCTTGAAAATCTCTAAGAGTTTATTTCATCTCACAACTTGGCTAACAAACTATGCTAAAAAACAGGAAAATGTTAGTGACTAATCCAACCAACTTTCAAACTGATTTGATTCCCCTTTGTTGTGCAACTCCTTTTTAGCCATGTGTCTTTCAGTAGCATGTGGTTGTCCTCATGATGCCAGCTGCTGCACTGCAATTTTATCCATCATCATCCATCCAAAACATTGTTGGCCTTGCTGCGTATGTGTGCCAACCTTTATTCTCTGTGAAATATTAGGTAGCACCTTTACGTAGCGCCATTGTTCTACGCCTGTATGCAGACTCTGTTCTCTGTTAAAATTTGGGTAGTGAATTTAGGCAGCGCTACTCTGGTGTTTTTCAAAACTACGAAAATGAAATCTTCATTCTATTATGGTATTTGTACAGACAAACTTCTTTCCTTAGTATGCTGCACAATGTTGCATTCCTGTCTTTGCTGCCAGATTCTTCCATCCAAGAACCTGGTATTGACTATCACGAGCATTGCAAGGAACCTGTTAATGCATACATTAATGAAATACCCAAAATCTTCAAGATAGAGCTCATATCATTTGCAAGAGCATTGTTATCTGCACGCATAACTTAGGAATCAAGAACACTTTGTTTTCTTGTGGACGAAAACAAAAGGAATATAGTCTTGCTTGAATTAGCTGAAGGATTAATTCACATATGGTGTATCTTTGCACAAATTTCATCTCTGCCAAATATTAGGTAGCGCCTGCCAAAAAATTCGGTAGCGCTTTGTGTAGCACCCATCATTACACTTCTCAGGAGATTAGGTAGCACCTGTCGTTACACTGCTCCCAGGAGAAAACGCAGCGCCCAATAGAAAACATAGTGCCCAGGAGATTTGGCAGTGCTTAAGAAATTTGGTAGCGCACTGCATTCTGCACATCCATGCATGAAAACAGTGGAATGGGTGATAATTTTGGGAACATCATTGTATACATCGTGGCTACATTTAGTTCTTCAACACTTGTAAAATATTTAAACAATACTGCATTGATATCTCATCATGGCACTTGTGCATGCATCCTGCAAATTAGGCATTTGCAATTTCACCGAGCACCGAACAACTGGAATGTTGGCTTAATTTATGGATTGACTTTGAGTTGAATGTGCAACTAGCATGTAGGATGGTATGACATGTAAACATGACTCAGAATTGGCATATGTGATATAGCTCAGGTTTAAGGGAAATTAGAAGTAAAACACTTAAGCGCACACACCCCTTTTAATTTTGTTTTATAAATAATAAATATATATAATAAACATAATTCATAAACTAAAAAATAGTTTAGAAAAACATTGTGTGTATATATATATATATATATATATATATATATATATATATATAATAAAAACATTTTTTTTATAATAAAAGTGTTTTTATGACAAACTTATCATAAAGATTTGATAGACTTCAATAAGGATTTCTAACCATTTATTTCCAGATCAAGGGGATGAAGCCAAAGAAATCTTAGGCAAAGATATCAATAGGAACTTGTCAAGACAGATTGGGGAAATTGAGGTTTGGACATTGGCGAACACTCAAAGGGATTTTGATAATTTCAACATAAATATGCTGAAGACACTCTCAAAATATATTGGAAAAATTGAGTGCTAACATGCAGGACCTTGGACATTGAGGATGTTAAGGCATCGATGAAACCCCTTGGACTCTGTATCGAGCCAGGGAGAGGACTGTTGGGTTTGAATGTTATTGATGTAACACATGTACATATGATTAGATCTTATGACAATTGATTATTGTTGGTGACATGATTCGTTGATGGATGTAGGATGACGATAGATTTTCGACCAGTCTCACATGTGGAGTAGAGGGGTTAGGCAGGACAACCAGAGACTTGAGGGAGAGGTGTGGACAACAACCCTGCCACAACCTACTAGCACTCCCACCGTGGCTCGAACTATAGATTAACAATTACCTAGTTCAAGAAGACCCACGATGTCGTGAGGGAATATTGTGACAATCACTTACGATGATTCTAAGGGGAGTGCAATAAGGTAGGGGCCTTATTCCTTAGAGGCCCTTAGTCTCCCATAAGATCACTTCGCGGAGTATTGACTCCAGGGGTTCTTTATGTCTACCATGTCATTCAAGAGGCGAGTGGAATCCTTGGAGCATGTGGTGTGTCCTGAAGGGCACATAGTGAAAGAAAAACAAAAGAGGCAAGTGGCACCCTTGGAGCACGTAGTGTGCCCTGAAGGGCATGTCACGATTTCAACGGGTGAGTGAATAAACCTAGTTGTCCTTAAAATGATTAATGTTATAAGTAAGATTTAAAAACAATTTCCCTGATAAAAATGCTGCCCAACCTAGTGAAATTAAAATCTAGGTCTAAGTAACATATGTGGTCAAAAATAATAATCATAATTAAACATGTAACAAGAAGGGGAGTAAGAAATTCAATTTATTTATTAAATTCAAAATTTTAATGGAGGATTAAATTTTTAAAA
>ML801586.1:170978-183419 GCA_009831015.1 Picea engelmannii
TTAGGGTTAACCCACTTCTAACCACTTGTCCACTTAGTGATTTCTCCATTAACTTTATTATTTAAATAATTTATTTTGTATCCACTTTGACTTATAGTACACTAATCACTTCACTTTACCTCAAGGGGTTACCATCTAACCATCTTAAACCACTTTCCTTATTTTAGGGCTAACCCACTTCTAACCACTTGTCCACTTATTAATTTCTCCATTAACTTTATTATTTAAATAATTTATTTTGTATTCACTTTGACTTATAGTACACTCATCACTTCGCTTTATTATTTACCTTGTAAAATCTCTTAAACCACTTTGACTACTTTGACCTTTTGGGGCTTCTATATGACTCATGAGGGTTCTCCAACTTCACATGGCCATAACTCTCTAACCGTGAGGAGTTATGTGACGTTCCACATACCACCAAAAATGGAATGGCATGTATTATCCATATAGAATATTCTTCCCTGCAAATATATCAAAACTCATACCATTATCCATCAAACAAACTTGGGTCCATTACCCAAACCTTTCTCCAACTTCACATGGCCATAACACTCTAGCCATGAGGAGTTATGTGATGTTCCACATACCACTGAAAATGGAATGAAATGTACTATCCATATGGAATAGTCTTACCTGCAAATATATCAAAACTAATACCATTATCCATCAAACAAACTTGGGTCCACTACCCAAACCTTTGTGCTACCATAATTTGCTACCAGACTTTCTTCAAGAGTTGACATCAATGACAACCAACCCAAATAATCAACATCCCTCGTAGGGGTTTTGTAAAGCTAAATCACTTTTGATATCTCAAAATGAAATAAAATCATATTTCTATTTTGTCTCATATGTGTGTATTTATGACTTGGTTACTTTTTTCTTTTTGATCTCCATGTTTACTTTCTATTATCTGTGTACAATTCATAAACTTATATTAATTTTATTTTATATTGCAACATTATTTTCATTAATAAATCATCATCAATCCTAGTGATTAATACTTACAGATTAGGAGAATATTTTTGAGGCTATAAAACCAAGGGTGACATTCCCAACTATCTTGTCCTAGCCAAGCAAGATTCGAAAATGATTGAGAAAGGTAATTCATACCTTTTCCTCAAAAGACACTATATGATAGAAAGAGGATGAGTCTAAAACACGTAAGGAATCGAAAGAACCAGGGAATAAAGTGATAGAAGACACAAAAGTTCAGATGAGGGACTCCCCAGAATCAAGAGAAGATTCAACGGAGGAATCAGACATGGAGGAAACCCAAGCAATAGAATTGGAGGATATAGAGATAGATCTCCCAGTAATAAGCAAGATTCATGGAACGAAAATAATTAACAGCCTCACCATTGATCATATCTGCAAACTACAATCCAAACTAGAACCTGTAAAAGGAAAAGGAAAGTCCATAGACTCTGTACCAACATCATATGGAGGTATGGGTATCAAGACCAAACCCATTAAATCCCCCAAGAAATAGTCAGGAAGCAAGAAAAAAAGAGGCATAAAACACTATCGCCAACAAATAGAATAAAAATGACCTCAAAAGGTGGACTCAATACAAGTGGTCTGTCTCCCTGACAACTACTTCAACCCCCAACCAAAACGTTAAGTATGAATATTACATCTTGGAATATTAGGGGAATGAATAGTTCGTCCAAATAGAGGATGATAAAATCTAAAATACCTAGGATGAAGGAAGATATAATCCTCCTTCAAGAAACAAAATGTGACAACGATAACATGGGAAGGATAACCCAAAAAATATGGCCTGGCAGTGAGGTGAGATGGATGGTCGCAAAAGGATGGTAGTGGACTCTCTGGGACCCCAATCTCATAGAAATTAAAGACTTCTCTTCCAATTCAAAACACCTGACTCTCAAATTTAGGTGTATTGGAACAAAGGAAGAAGGATATATCACTAATGTATATGGCCCAAATATGCCCAATCTGAAGAGAAATTTATTGGACGAGTTAAACCTAATTGGAGACTCTATGAGGAATTAAGTATGGGTCCTTAGAGGAGACTTCAAACCCCTTGGAGAAGTAGGGAGGCATCCACAGACTAGGAGAGTAAGTAATTTGGTGAAATCATAGAAAATCTAGGACTAGTGGATGTCCCAACCAGAAATGGTACCTTCACATGGAATAATAGAATGGGTAAAGAATAAAGAATTTAAGTTAGGTTGGATATATTCTTACTTTCAGAAAAGGCATTCACAGACAAATAGGGAGTCACGACCGAGGTCCTCCCCCTACAAGGGTTAGACCACTAGCCAATCACCTTGGAATGGGACCATGTATTGAAACAGGGGCCCACGCCATTTAAATGTGAGAAGTTCTGGTTGGAACACCCATATTTCATTCCTAACCTGGAATGATGGTGGAAAGAGAAGAAAAATCTCCATGGAACAAAAATGTACCAGTTTCAACAAAGGATGAAACATGTCCGCCAATGTCTTCATAAATGGAACAAAGAAATTTTTGGGAACATCTTTGAGGAAAAAAGAAACTAGAAAAAGAAATAGAAGAGATTCAACAATAAGTCATTCAAGGTTTGTGCCCCCCTGACCTCCCAGAAAGAGAGGTCATGATTAAGGAAGAGATATTCAAAAGATAAAGACAAAAATAAATCTTATGGAAACAAAAATCAAGGATACAATGGTTAAAAGAAGGTGACAAAAACACCCAGTTCTTTCACAGCTCCTTAATTCAAAGAAGAAACATAAATAGAATAGTATTCATTAAATCCCCTGATGGAAGCAGTAAAACTAAGAAGGAGGATATATAAATAGATCTTCTCAACTACTTCCAAAATCTTCTTACAGAGCTGAAAATCAATCGAGAAGATGCAATCTCAAAAATCACTAGAGCCATCCCAAGGTTAGTGAAACCAAAACAATCATAGGCGCTAATGAGACTAATGTCATTTGAAGAGGTGGAGGAAATTGTGAAAAGTATGGCTTTTGGAAAGTATCCAGGACCAGAAGACTTCATAGCTGATTTCTACCAAGCGGGCTAGGCGGTTCTGGGTCAAGATATCTGGGAGGTGGTCGAGGAATCTCGCACCTCCAAATTTATTCTTCAAGGCTTCAATGCCACTTTTATTACTCTCATCTCGAAGGTCAAAGGAGCCAACACTGCAGATAAGTTTCATCCTATATATTTATGTAATGTCATTTATAAAATCATTTCTAAACTAGTATCTACCAAACTCAAGCCAATCCTCCCATTAATCATCTCTCAGGATCAAGGGGGATTTTTGGAAGGAAGGCAAATCCTTGACAAAATCATAGTAGCACATGAAGCTACACATTCTCTAAAAATATCCAAAAATTAGGTGATGATGATGATGAAATTGGATATGTCTAAAGCATATGATAGGATTAACTAAGATTTTTTAAGAAGAATGTTGTTAGCTTTTGGTTTTTTAGAATATTGGGTCACTTGGGTTATGAATCTGGTCTTGAAGGATTTATTCTCGATTCTGTTAAATGGATCACCCACCAAAACATTTAACGGATCAAGAGGCCTCCTTCATGGACACCCTGTCTTCCCCTTCCTTTACATAATTATGGTGGAAGGCCTGGGTCAAAGCCTCTCCTAGGAAAAAAGAGAAGGAGTGATCAAAGGTAGTCCCCTTCTCAAGGAAGAGGAGGTTATTTCCCATCTCCATTTTGTGGATGATAATATTCTTTTGGGGTCTCCTACAGTTAAAGAGGTTACTGGATTTTAATCACTTTTATACCTCTTCAACCTCGCTTCGGGAACTGTCATAAACCAGGAAAAAATCCCAGTTGTTCTTCTTCAATACCCCCCATAATGTCCAAAATCATTTATCCTATCTCCTTGGGTTTCCTATCTCAAATCTCCTAGCCAAATACTTAGGTTCTCCCCTGCTCCTTAAATCCCACGACAACCCCTTGTGGGAGACCGTTTTGGACAAAATGGAAGCCAAGTTGGGATGTTGGACTCACCTCTCTCTATCCTTTCCCTGGAGAGTCCTCCTGATAAAGTCGGTCTTCTCTTCCCTCCCAATGTATCTCTTCTCTCTACTGGTAGCATCGGTGAAGTACCTACATAAGATGAGGGATATTCAACAAAAATTCCTTTGGGGAGGGCCTTCGAAAAACTATAAATGGACATTAGTAGCTTGAAGCACCCTCTTTCGTCCAAAGTCTCAAGGAGGTTTGGCACTCAAGGAACCAAAACTGACTAGTTATACGTTGGAAGCCAAGCTATGGTGGAGATGGATCAAGTCCCTTGCAGCCCTTAGGGAAAAGATATGGAAGTCAAAGTATAACCCTCTCACTCCTTTCCAAAACTTAATCCGTGCATATGGTAACCGTACGGGTTCAGTGATATGGAATAATTCCTAGAAGAATAAGAGTTTGGTTCAGGCCCATTGTTTATGGAAAGTACACGATGGAAAGCCGACTCTCTTTTGGGAAGATGTGTGGGAACAACTACCTATTTTAGGAGGAGGAGACTATTTCCTAACTTTATGAAATTCCATAGGGAGAGTAGGATGGGAGAAAATTCACCATTTTTGGAAAACTGAACCCCTCTCAGATTCCACCTAATGAGGACCTGGAAACCGCTATAGGAATGGTCAGTCCAATGGATGGATGATCGTAAGATTTCTATCTCTAGAACACTCCAGGAGAGACATATCAAGATTCAAATAGGGGGAGGCATCATTCGCTGGGGACCCTAAGGTAATGGTGAATTCAGATCCCAAACTACTTATCAACTCCTGCAGGACTCAGGTTGTCAGCAAAACATACCCATTTGGAGAAAAATTTGGAGCAACTCCCTCTGGTCCAAAGTCTCTACTTTCCTATGGTTGGTGGCCAACAAAAAAATTCTAATGTGGGACCAACTTCTCAGAAAAGGGTATGTCATCCCTTCAAGGTGAATTATCTATTGTGAGAATGAAAAAACCCAAGATCACATCTCAAGAAACTGTAGTTTCACTAGAAAACTATGGGACCTAGGGGCTATCAACTTTAGGAAAATAGACCTCCAAAAAGAGAAGTGAAGAGAAAACCCTTTTAACAATGAAATCATTAACAAACTTTGGGAGATCTTCCCAGGTATCCTTATGTGGAATTCTTGGAAAGAAAGGGACATAAGAATTTTTAAAGACAAAGACCTTACCATAGGTCAACTTTGGGATATTATAAATAGGAATCTAATTGAAACAATCGCAGTGGTCCAGTGGCCTGCGAAAGACCTTGGATGTCGACTTAAATAAGAACCCTCAGAATATGGAACTTGGATGTCGACTTAAATAAGAACCCTCAGAGAAAAAAAATCGACTTTGCCAGGATCCAGGACTATTTGAAACCTCTGCAGGAAGGGTTCGTCATGTGCAGTTTCGACAAAGATTCAAAAGGAAACCCAGTTCCGGCTGGAGTAGGAGGGATATTTAGAAACCATCAAGGTGAAACCATAATACTCCTCTATGCTTCCTGCCTAGGAATATCAACAAACAAAAAATCTAAGCTGGCTGGTCTAAGGAGAGGTATGGAACTAGCCATAGAGAAAGGATTCTCTATGCTTGAGGAGGAAAGAGACTCCCTTCTTATCATCAGAGGTATACAAAATCTCATGAATGAGGGAAAGGCAAAGAACATGATGCAGAACTGGTGCTTGAACCATGGATTTTCTCCTCTCGGAACTTTGGTGGCCTCCATTTCAGTGACCGCCGCATAACCAATCAAGAGGGAAGCCAATTCAGTGGTCGATTGCATGGCCAATGTAGGTGTCACCTTGTCTGAGCAACCGTGGATCTAGATCCTAGGGGACCCACTGCCAAGTGGATTGGACGATAAAATCCAGCATGGATGCCTAGATGACTTGACCGAATTGAAGGTAGCGAAGAAACACGTCGACAGGGACACCTGTGAACATGGCCCTCCTCATGATGTGTTAACCTGGGACATATGGCATAGATTGGCTCCAACTTCCATGGAGGATATAAGGAGAGGCCTCCACATAGCAAAAACGCCCCCTAATCATGAAGCAACATATGGGCACCTGTTGGGAAACATGTTTGGCAAGATGGCGCCATTAAAAGAGGAGGCCAAACATAGTAGAGACATTCTGGGAAAGGATGGTCTGGAAACTGGATAATCTACTCATGATGAAGAGTGTTCAGGATGCCCAGACACACAAGTAATGCTCGAAAGGGAAAGTTGGTTGCATTGCAAGCATATCTCAAGAAATCTTGGTGGCCGGGAGATGAAGTTTATATGTCCTTTCAACTTAACTACTTTCATTGATAGCAGTGAAAACTATTTCTACAGACAACACTGGATCCAGGACACTCCAACTTGTAAAAATTATGACGAGATCACTCCCCTTAAACTCAAAGGACGAGGGAATAGAATCATTATATTCTCCTTGCATTGTTTGTTCATGGTTGCCCCTATGTCGGCTATCAGTTTGTTTATTAGAGTTAGCATGAGATGAAAAATGGCTCGACGATGGATTAAAAAGAAAAATAGAGGCCAATCAGGCTTCTGTGATAAGGAAGTGTTTTCTTCACTTGACCCCCGGCATCCTACTAGAGAAGAAAAGGAAGCACGGACGACAAATGAACGGTTCTGGGTTCATTGCGAAATGGACGAAATATAGGTCATCAACACAATCGAGGACCGAGTTCTATCTAGAAGACAAAGAACTAGGGATGAAGAGATAATTCAAGAGACGTCCAAGTGGGTGCTCGACCCGGGAAACCCTTGAACTGGGGACACTAAGTACTTCCATATGGTGGAAGCCTACTAGATGAACAAAGCCCTGGTGGCTCAGGCCATCATTAAGACCCATAGGAAAACTGCAAAGATCCTCCAAGAAATGCATATCTTGGAAGGAAAATTTGAGCTCTTATGCTTCTCCCAACATGATATAAAGTTCCGAATCAAACAACTAGATCAACTCCATGCACAGATGGAGAAAGGAAAGAAAACAACCTCCCCCCAGACACTCTACATAGTCTGATCCTAGTTGAAGATGAAGAGGAGTCGATCCAGAGGCAGAAGGTCATCCCCCGCCAAGCAGAAGTGAGATAGATGAAGCAAGAGACCACTAGCTCCCGAGCTCAATCCGGGGTCTAATGCAAGGGACTCCAAGTTCTCTTTAGGAAGCTCTGTCCAGGGTTGAGTTTATGTTAGTTCTTTTCTTTTTTCCCTTTTTGTTTGTATGGATCAAGTGGTATCTGATACTATTCACCTTAGTGGGTTCATGGTTTGTTAGTTTGTAGCTATTCTCTCGTCTATTCCTTTAAGCAGCCCATATGAACTAAGGAAACTGCATGACCATGGTTTAGGGGCCTGGTTTCCCTTTGAAGGAGGCCCCCCCAGTTACTCTTTTTTACTATATTTTGTGAAATAATAAAAGTTTTCCTTTTAGTTTAAATTAAAAAATATATATATTACAACTATGATTTATTAAATGAATAATTATTTCACATTTTATAAAAATATATACTTTAAATGTGATATTTTAAATTAAAATAATATAAAATAAAATTACTATAATTGCATTTGTAGTGCACTTGTTTCATTTTCCCCTTTAAAAATGTAAAATCTAAGTTATAGTTTTAGTAAAGCATGAGTGCATAATAACCATTGAATCCTTACTATTATATTATTCTTCCAACATTATATGCACAATACAATGCATTATCACAATAATCACACTAATGCTCCTAGTATTATTATGCAAGCTGATATGCATATTATTATGCAACTTGATATGCGTAGAATCAGGCAATAATGCATATAATTATTTATGTGTGTATACGTTCTTCAAATTAATATCAACATAATTGACTTTTAAAACCTGCCAGATTATTGTTGACTACTCTTACCCTAATGGTGTGGACTAGAAAACCTTACAAGCACTCATGCTACAACCTTATAATAACATTGTGTTTAAGAGTAACATACAATCTTCATTACATGATGGTGCTCTTGTATATACAATATGTGTCAAAGTTTTTCACACTATAGTGGCTTATAGTTTGTTTTTGAAATGGAGTTTTGTTTTTGAACTGGAGTACATTGTAAGAGAAAAAAAATATAATTTATTTACGCACAGAACTGGGACCAAATGGACTGTGAATATTTTGAAGTGGAGTGGAGTGCATTGTAAAACGAAAGAAGATATAATTTATTTAGGCATAGAACTGGGCCCTATTTTGAAGTGGAGTGCATTGTAAGACGAAAAAAGACATAATTTATTTACGCACAGAAATAGGCCCATTGCATGGACTGCTAATAAAACACAGATACTACATTCACATACCTTTTTATGAAAATTAGTTTAAAGTTTAAACCATGTCATATTTATAGTATGAGAGTATTTTAATTTATTAAAAAATATGTTTTTTATTTTTTTAATACATTATAACACATGAAGTTTTTCCTCCAAATTTCAGTTAAGGTCATTTTGATTAAGCTTTGTTATCAAATAAAAATAAAATCTATTACTTTCTTTTTATTTTTTGCTTCCCTTTTCTTTAATCACTTTATATTACTTTCTTTTTTATTTTTTGCTTCCCTTTTCTTTAATCACTTTATTTGTTTTACATGGCAATTTGGCATACCCCATTGGAAAAATTTATGTAATAAAAAATCTATATTTAAGAATGATTGCACTTGAAAATGGAAATAACAACTCAGGTTGCTAAATATGCTACACTGAGCTTTTGAATCTGTTACTTTACTGGATACGTATCCTGTAAAGTTAAATCTTCAATGCCTGTATATGAAGGGTTAAGACTGTAGGGTTTACCAACAAAATTCTAATACAAATGCAATCTCCAAAATATAGTAATGATACAATGTCTTCAAGGCCTGTATATGAAGGGTTAAGACTGTAGGGTTTACCAACAAAATTCCAATACAAATGCAATCTCCAAAATATAGTAATGATACAATGTCTTCAAGGCCTGTATATGAAGGGTTAAGACTGTATATGAAGGGTCAAGACTGTAGAGTTTACCAACAAACATCCACCAAATACAAATGCAATCTCCAAAATATAGTAATGACCATCTGACCATATTGCAGTAGTGCAGTCCAAGGCTGCTCTGACACATACATGCATTGGTGTGTGACACTCTTACATTAACCCTCCCTGCAACTATTATCTAGAACAGACACTTGCAACCTTCAAATAGCCACTTGCAACCTTCGAAGCATGGATAGCTTCTCGTTGGCAAAACTTCTGAACCATACAAAAAATTCTTGCCACTTGCAACCTTCAAAGCTTCGAGAGATTCTCGCTGGAAAACCTTCCAAACCATACAAGAACTTCTCACTGGATTACCCTTACAAATGCAATGGTTGAGCATAGAATAGGCTCTGTATCGCATGGAGCAAATGTGATGGTTGCGCATAGAATGGGCTTTGTATCACATGGAGCAAGTGTGATGGTTGAGAATAGAATGGGCTCTCTATCAAACATGGGCTCTCTATCACACGGAGCTGGGTGGGAACTAGAGCATAGACTACACTGCATAACGAGTGAGTAGCTCAAGCCTAAAAAACAGAACCATACATTAGAATCTGAGTTTATAATCTTCAAGAATTATTAGAATCAACCTCTGGAGGAAGTCACTTGTCTTTTCCTAGTAGTATTCATCACTGTTTTTTTAGAAATTTTCTGTGAAATGATAGAGAAACAAAAAACATTTTATTGCCCTGTCGGTAATGACATGGATCGACATCACCCGCTCGAATCTTCAATCAAATATTACAATACTTCACAGCAAAAAAACTAATGGGCTGCAGTCCAGGAACTGATATAAAATCTAAGAACACATAGAATTAAAATTTATGCACGTCAGCCTCGAGAATCTTATCTGTTACAACAGTATCTACCATATGACCTTCTCGGGCCTGAAAAACCTGCAGCCTATGGGTAAGGAAATCGACAAATTCTATTTATTTTAGAGGTCACGAATTTGACAAGTTTTGTTTTTGCATCTCTAAAGCGTTTTTCTTACAGAGATATTGCAGGCAAATACACTGAGGAGTTGAGAACACTAGGCCTAAAGTTGATGACAGCGATTTCTGAAGCTCTAGGGCTCGATTCTGATTACTTAAATACAGTTTTTGGAAAAGACAGCCAGTTCATGGTTATAAATTACTATCCTCCATGCCCGAATCCAGATCTTACCCTTGGAGTAGCAGGCCATTCAGATCCAGGTGCCATGACGGTTCTTATGCAGGGGGATGTCAGCGGCCTGCAAGTACTAAAATTTGGAAAGTGGGTCGCTATAGAACCCATACCAATAGCTTTTGTCTTGTTAAGGGGCCTTGATGTACTCCAACACCGCTCCAGTTTGTCCGTCTCAGATTCATCAAGGAATGGTGTGCCATAATACTTTTCTAAAGCATGTCTTCCTAATAATGGCTTCAATCGAGAACAATTATACTAATTTGTGGGATAGTTTCTTACCATTTGAGTTTTGAGGATTGAATTGTTCAGGGGATTGAGAGCTCTTCTTATGATATGATTCAATTATACTAACTTGTGGGATAGTTTCTTACCATTTGAGTTTTGAAGATTGAATTGTTCACGAGATTGAGAGCTCTTCTTATGATATGATTTCCATATTGTTAAAAAACCACATAATTGTATAAGTGATTAACTATGAATTCTAAGAGACAGAGGGGTGGTGTTGAAAGAAATTATTACAATACTAAAGAAAAAGTGAGCATAGTTCAACACATGGAATGAAGGTAGTTCAACACATGGAATGAAGGTAGCGTTAAGATCATTTATATATATACCTATGAAGGATCATATCCAATTCGATACATTGGGGAACCCCTTTTATTTTTGTTTTTATTTTCATAAATACCATCACTAAGTTTTATCTCATTGACATTGGGGAACCTCTTTTATTTTTGTTTTTATTTTCATAAATACCATCACTAAGTTTTATTTCATTAATTGTATCTAAAGTAGAGAAATGGAAAACAATTAAATAAAAAATAAATAACTATGTACTTTCATATACAATATCTAAAAAATTAAACTAACTTGAATTCATTTTAAAGTGGAATCTATTAAGTATCTATATATATCAAATTTCTTAGACTGTAATTTTTTTCCATTTAATATGAAGGGATTAATAAATAACATAATTAAATAATTAAAAAATTACACCTTAAAAAATTTGATACCTTTCAATGTTAAATATAAATATTTATGTGAAGATGCTAATAGATCGATTTTCCTTTGTATGCTTCTTAGTGTAGTTAGTTTTTCTTAAATTGCTTTTCCATTTTATGCTTATGCTTGCAGTTTTGCTTAAATTGCATTCTCCCACTTTCTGCATAATAAATTACAATTAAATTTGTTCTTCACCTTTATTGATTTGATTGATTCTGTAACTGTTTTTTGAAATAATCAAACAAGTTTGAAGGAATATACCTTTTTTTGAAAGGTCACATAGTAAAGTAGTGTTTGGAGGTTTAGTTATATTCAAAGCAATTACAGTCCCAAGCATATTGAGCTCTTTTAGTCTAAGGGTACACATATTCAAAGTTGGTCCAATGGATGATGTTCAAAGAGCTATCAGGTAGGATTGCGGGTCATTTCAAGACACTTTCGAAGTTGTAAAGTTACCAAGAAATTGAACTTTTCTCAAAGGCCAACTAGACAATGCTTTTAAAATTGAAAATTGTTTGAAGTGACCGTCGCTTCAAATTTATATGAATGTCAAAAATATGTTATAAGGCTAGTCTTACGGTGCATTCACAAACTTCACATTTCGAGAAACATTTGGGTTAGATGTTAACCCAAAGCCAACTGAATTAAAGGTGAAATTGGAAACAAGAAACTAAAACATATGATAAATTACAGAAAAAAATAGAGTATCTGCAGAGTATTCCAACAAACTATATGTCCCAAAACTTTTATTCATTCTCTATTTTCCGATACATCAAAACAAGATAAAGGAAATGAGTAAACATAGTTCTAATTACATTCAAACTCAAACTACCCTAGATTTAATCTACCATCAACAACTAGAATACTCTAACAAACACATGTACATGTACGTGTCCTTATCTGATGTGTTGTCAAGACATTAAGACAAAAAATCCTAATTACTAATTAAAAACCCCTAAATATTTGACTATCATTATCCTATGACACTCCCACTTAGCCACACATTTATGTTGATTAAGGTTGGTTATCATTAATGTCAACCCTTGAAGAAAGCCCCGTAGCACAAAGGCTTGGGTAATGGACCCAATATCGTTTGATGTAAATATGACTCATTATTGTTTTTTCATGGTTGATAAGAAGTAAATATGGATGAACTCCAAAGTGGTCCCCTTATGGTGAAAGCCCTCACGGGAAGACGCTTTGTGGAGTAAGAGAACCCATGCTTAATTGTGG
>ML801586.1:185312-205503 GCA_009831015.1 Picea engelmannii
TTTTGTGGTTTTCTCCCGATTTGGGTTTCCACGTAAAACACTAGTGTACTGTGTATGTGTTTGATTGTTTATTTCTTACTGCTCATTATTGGATAATAATTCTACATTGATATAACATTTGAAGAAAAAGGATTATAATTACATTATTACTGATTCACCCCCCCTCTCAATAATCCAACAATTTCAATCAAGCTATATTACATGGAATCCTTCTTTGCAAAACTCAAACTTGATCCTTGGTAATGATTTTGTCAATGCATCCACCACCATCAATTCAGAGGTACAATACTCCATTTGCACAATGTTCTTTTCTATTTTTTCATAGATGAAATGATCTTGTGTCCCTATATGTTTGACCTTTACGTGATAATTCAAATTCTTTGTCATGGCTATGCAACTTTGACTGTCGCATTTTAATATTGTTGGTTGAGCATGACTAACCTTAATATCTTTCAGTAATCTTCTTAACCAAATCAATTATTTTGCTGCTTGACATGTTGCTATATATTTTACTTCCACATTGGAGAGAGAAACAATGGGTTGTTTCTTGCTTTTCCATGAAATTGCACCTCCACTAAGGATAAAAAATAATCATGTAGTTGATCTTTTTCTATCAATGCCCCTTGCCCAATTTGCATCACAATAAACTATAAGATGAAAAGATGTTTTTGAACTCCCACTGAATGTAATTCCATGGTTCACTATAGCTTGGAGATATCTAAAAATTCTCTTAACTGCCACCCAATGTTGTGGTCAATGATTGTTGGAAAATTGGCTCACAGTGCTTACACCTTATGCAATATCTGGTCTACTAGAAACCATTGCATACATTAGGCTCCCAACAACATTTTGATATGGAACATTACTCATATAATCAACATAGTTACCGACTTAACGATAACTGTGGCCTCAAAACAAGAAATCTAGCCCTTAAAACCCATATTTTTGCATAAAAAACATGAAATCAACCCCCAAATCAAAACGTGGTGCTACCGATAGCACCATTTTTTCTAACCAGGTCAAAATTACAACATTTTCAAGCATGGCATTGTTATCGTACAATTTGTACTTTGATAGAAGGAAAGCAAATTGGCGTAACTTGAGGTTATCCTATCACTGTCACCTCAATAGGATTCCTCTTTCTATTCAGGGTTGTAGGCCCAGGGGAGACGTCCCTAGTGACCTGGGGGTTTGAGAAGGCAAGGTAAAAATGGCTAATGATATATCCCCTCTCACAAGTCACCACTGATTAGAAAGTCCCGGGGTTATAACCAATGAAGTGATGAAATATCAGGATGTACCTGCCCAAAACATAGCAACAAAAAACTATATATATTGCAAGTACAACTTTCCATTAGCACTTCATAAAACAACAAAATTTCTTAATAAAATAAATTGGTTGATATAATGATGAAGTAACTAGAAATTTATAGCAACAATATTTATAAGATGATACTTCACAATGATTTCCTTAGAATAGCTTCAAAATGACCAAGAATAATCAATAATCAACACCATAATACTAGAATTTGTTAGAAGCAAACAAGGCAATGCATTAATCAACCTTTTCAATTGCTTTTAGAATATTTTAATGCTGCAAAGCATGGTTGTAGCTTACTTTAGTAACACCAACAACAATGATGTTAGTAGGTTAGGCTATTCTAATGTTAGAATTAGTTAGTGGAAAGCTTAAAGTGTAGGTTTTGATGGTTTCTTTGGTCAATCACTCAATAAGAAGTCTTATATTAGTGCCTTTAGGGTAAATGAAGTCGATTAGGTGGCATAAAATGTTGAAGGAACATGATAATAGGAGAGCCAAAGACAAGAGAGATTAGTAGTTGAAGTGCTGGTAAGCCAAGGCTTCAACTACCAAACCCTAGGGGAAAATTGCTACTAAGGTGTAGGTAACCCTAGGCCTTAGTAAATTTTCCTCTCTCTTTAACTCAATGATGAAGAAAATGGCATCTAATATGAAGCAAATAAGGCTAGGGTGTCGCAATGGCAAGGACCTAGCAAATGCTTCAAGAAAATCGGCCTCTTGACAAGATCTAGTAGGTGAAGGATTTTAAATCTAGGGAAATAACATGTGCTAGTCTTCCTAGGGTTTAAACAAGCAATTTCATAATCTCGATGTAAATGGAAGATAAAAAAGACTATAACCATTCAATTAAGAAGAATTTGCAGAAATTTCACTTACATACATCAAGAATCATCAAGTAAAACCCTGGTTGAACACATCCACCAAGAAACTTGCCAAAATACTCCAAATTTAGCCTTCCTCAACAAGTGTATCTAAAATTTCAGCTAAGAAACCCTAGATAGGGTGCAAATTTCAGTCCTCACAAGTGTGAGTGAAATATGATCAATAATACAAGGGCTAAAGCCCTTATTTATACAATATCAATGACCAAAATTAGCTCAAAAAGGACGACATGGCTTGTTACATGTAATATCCATTTTTTACATTAAATGTCATAATAATACCCTAAATCAAGCTATAAAGATGACATCATGCCCTTTTAGGGTGATGTTAGGCCTTCTCAGGGAAACATTGGCCTCCAAGATCAAAACGTTAGGCCTCCTTGGGCCTCTGGATCCTTCCATGAACACAACTACCTCCAAAGTGTCCAAAATGCTAGGTGACATCATGGGCCTTCCAAGTCCTACATCATGGTGAGAAGGGAAATACCTCCCTGGGTCCAGACCTTCCAGGTTGTCCCTGGTGGAACATCCCTCTCTCTCTCTGGTGCAAACCCTTGATCTGTCTCTGCCCCTGGCTAGGGTCATAACATCCATCTGGTGGGATTTTATCCCTATTGAGGTCCGAACTAATCATCTCCCCATATGTACATGTCCATCGGGTGTGGCCCTGCAACATCAAAAAGTACACCCTCCGTGGGCTCATAAGTCACAAGGATCATAACAATGTCAATCACATCTAATCATCAAGTTATTTAAACATGTGCATGAAATCCCCTTTCCCATACAAGTGTTCAAAGACGTTATGCAATTCTACAAGCCAGGTTTCGAGGGGACGCTAGGATGTCCTATTGGGCTACTTCTCATTGGATGTAGGATATTTCTGGGTGAATACAAATCTAGGCCATGTAAGTGGATGAGGTGGTAAGGGATGTCTGGGCAATGGGTGTAGTGATAACAAGGAAATGTATGGCTTACCTGTGGGTGCCTCTGAAGAGGGTGAGATGCACATTGTCATGGATGCAAATGTTTCCAAGCCCATTCATTCCTTTTATTTTTTATCCTTATTTCTTTTTCTTTCAAGAGACTAGTTAGGGGACATTGCCATGGCATGGTGACCAGTGGTGACAATGTTATCCACAAGAATTTCACGGAAATGAGAATGCTGGCTCATGATGAGACCCCCTTTCTCTTGGCTATGCCACGAAGAGCCACTACCATGTCGTGGTGACCAGGTGAATGATAGTGTCATACCACTACATTCCCATGGACCTAATAGGATGGATCGTGATGAGACCCCCTATCCTCTAACTAGGTCTTGATTTATTATTTTTACGTGTCCCTCTGTTTCTTGCTGAGAAGAATTTTATTGCTTTCTCGGGGATCCTTAGGCGAAGCATTTGAAGTTTTCATTCCTTTGGATTTTATCTTTTGCTAGTTACTTTTACCCTCTGGGCCTTTATCCCCTTCTTCCCATAAGGTAAGGTACAACCCTTTGCTAGCTTGGAAAACCCAATGCCCGGACCAATGTATGGGATGGATGAGAGGGAAAAAGATGAAAAGTGGTAAGTACGGTGGGAACAGACGATGAGCTTTCATGAACCCCCCAATGGAAACTCAAATCATATGGGAACCAACTTACTAGGGCATCCTGTCATTCTCCCCAGGTGTGGTCAAGTGGAAAGGCATAAGGTCCAAGCACACGTTAGAAGTAAAAATAATTAAATGCAAATTTTCAAATGTTTTGAGAATCAGAGTGACACATACCATGATACCCATACTCATTACCTCATGGAGCATGACCCACTGTTGCTGAAAGACCATGCCGATGGGGTGGATGTTCTTGTTGCTGACAAGGTGGAGGCACTGAAGAAGAAAAGGATGGGCCCTCCAGGGCTAGGCTCAAGTCGATATGGCTCTTGGTACTCCATGTCTTGGACCCGTGGGCCTCGAGACATAATCTCCTTAGTTATCCCTAGGCTAGGGAATAACATCTGGCTCCAACTCGAGGACATGTGATCACCGTAGAGCGCATTAGAACCTCAACATCTCTAGCATAAGAACCTCAACATCTCTGGCATTTATGACTTTGGGAATGAGGTCTTCATTTATAAATATTTCCAATCCTTTTAAGCTCAGAGATTTACTGAGTATGTTATATTTATGGTCATTACAACTTACTTTGACACACATCAACCTATCTTTGTGATCAATTATTTTTCTTAGCCTCTTTGCTTCTATGAGGTAAGTGTTTCCTCTTTGATGGGTTTGATATCCAATTTGTTTTCCATATTACCGAGGGTCAAATTGTTGGTTAGCTTTTCTTCTAGCTCTTTAATCATATCTCTCAAGTTGTGATTTTATTCAACCTCTCCTTCTTGGGTTGATTGTTTATTTTTTTCCGTTTCTTGAATCCTATCGTTCATTGTTTGCAATTCACTCTTGAACCCTAAGAATCTATTCTCTATTTGAGTTTGAATGGTATCTTTGAAGAGTCTAATTTTTTTTATCAATCATTGCCTCTAGTTCTATTTGGAGTTTTACATCTCTTTCTTCACTCATTTTTTCTAATGATTCTAAATCTATTTGGCTTTTGGAATATCTCCACTCTTGAACCCTAAGAATCTATCCTCTATTTGAGTTTGAATGGTATCTTTGAAGAGTCTAATTTTTTTTATTATCAAACATTGCCTCTAGCTCTATTTGGAGTTTTAGGTCTCTTTCTTCACTCATTTTTTATAATGATTCTAACTCTATTTGACTTCTAGAATCTTTCTTCTCTTTTTTTTTTCTAATGATTCGATATAATCGTAAAGGATCTCTAGGGAGATTTTGGGGGACCTCCCTCTAAGATGAGTTTTTGGAATAGGTGATGGAGTGCTTATATTGAAAAGAAGAGAAAACAAGTAACAATTATTAACAATTATTATTAATTATTTAAATTTTTTTATACATTTTCTATCCTTTTTAATTTAAAATCATCCTTTTAATGATATTCATATTTTAATTTTAATTTTCATCAAATTTCAATTTTCATCAAATTTCAATTTTTTTTGGATTTTTTTTTATTAATATTAATATTTTAATCTTGTCCCTTTTTATTTTACTCTTTTAATTTATAATTCATTAATACTCTATTTGTTTCTTTTCTTTTGACATTAGGTTAACCCCTTTTAATTCTAATCATATTTTAGTTTAATTTTCATCCTCTTCTATTTGAGTTTGAATGGTATCTTTGAAGAGTCTAATTTTTTTATCAATCATTGCCTCTAGCTCTATTTGAAGTTTTACGTCTCTTTCTTTACTCATTTTTTCTAATGATTCTAACTCTATTTGGCTTTTGGAATCTCTCCACTCTTGAACCCTAATAATCTATCCTATATTTGAGTTTGAATGGTATCTTTGAAGACTCTAAATTTTTTTATCAAACATTGCCTCTATCTCTATTTGAAGTTTTACATCTCTTTCTTCACTCATTTTTTATAATGATTCTAAGTCTATTTGACTTCTAGAATCTTTTTTCTAATGATTCCATATAATCCTAAAGAATCTCTAGGATGATTTTGGGGGGCCTCCCTCTAAGATGAGTTTTTAGAATAGGTGATGAAGTACTCATTTTGAAAAGAAGAAAAAAAAAATAACAATTATTATTAATTCTTTAAATTTCTTTATACATTTTCTATCTTTTTTAATTCAAAATCATCATTTTTGATAATATTCATATTTTCATTTTAGCTTTCATCAAATTTCATTTTTTATACATTTTCTATCTTTTTCTAATTCAAAATCATCCTTTTGATAGTATTCATATTTTAATTTTAGTTTTCATCAAATTTCAATTTTTTTTAAATTTAATTATATTTAATATTTATATTTTAATCTTTGTCCCCCTTTATTTTATTCTTTTAATTTATAATTCATTAATACTCTATTTATTTCTTTTCTTTTGACATGAGGTCAACTCCTTTTAGTTCTAATCATATTTTAGTTTAACTTTCATATTATATATATATCTTCTTTTAATTATCATCATATTTCAATTTTTTTAATATTTTATGGATTGGCCGGATGTGTGAGATAACTGACACATAAACAGGTTCACAGGTTATGGCTACTCCTCTGGCTGTACTGCAGAATTACGTGCTCCATATTATAGTCTTTCCTTCAGAATTCGTCGCGCCAACTTAAAACGATGGTACGAAATATGTGGAAACTATGGGAAATCCAGACCTTTACAATAGAAATCCTGCGTCTATAGTCGGAACATATCACAACGAGATGCTATACTAGTCAGATATGGTTGACATATCAACCTATGTCCATTATATTGCTGTAAAATTTGACAGCTAAATTTATATAACCTTATTGTACATTTTCGCAACTTCACTTTGTATATGTTTGCAACTTCACTTGAAATCAACTGTACATTAGTTATCAGTTTTGTATTCATTCCAATCGCTAGTTAAAAGACTCGTTAAAAGAGGTGTTACGATGTAGCTCGTTGGGATGTGAGGTAAAACTTGGACACCTTCAAATATGGATATGTATCCTTAACGTGTTTTGGTTAGTAGTGCATGTTTTCTTTCGTTTACCTAGGCGAGTATTTATTGATCATCTTGTGTATTGAGTGAGCTTGAGGTGGCCTTAAAAAGGATAACATACCACTGGCTTTACCACAAGGCCTTCCACGAGCTTTAGCCCCTCCTCTTTGCCCATTAGTAAAGCTATTGATTCTTGTATTGTAGCAATAGTATCAAGCATGACTAATAAGAAACCTAGGTCCATGTAACAAAATTGGTATTGTTGAAAATATGTCAACGAATTTTTTCACCCTATTTATGAACTACTCATGTAATTATGTGATCTATTCATGATTAGTTTGTATAACTGAGTGATAGATGTTATATATGTGAACATACCCATAGAGGTGGAGTACAATGTGAGTGCAAGCGTGTGCAAGGAGCAAAGAGCAGAGTGTGTGAGGAGAGGATGATTGTATACCTATGAAGACTATTGTAATTCTCCCTTGAATAATAAGAATACTGATAATCATTGCCAGTGGTTTTTTCCCTTATTGGGTTTCTACATAAATCACAGTGTCAAGTGTATGATTGATGTGCTTGGTTTAATGCATGTTTGATCTTGTTTATTTTATGCTCTGTTATATGCTATGTTTTGCTTCTGATGCCTAACAAGTGGTATCAGAGCTTACAGTTGAAGGAGCAGAGAGCGAAAGAGAAGAGAATTTGGTCATTGGGTAGAAGCTCAGGTTAAGTAGGTACCACAGGTGAGCCAAGGCGAATTGTGTGCAGTTTTCCTGTGAGTGCAAGAACCTTTTTTGTGCTAATGACGAAAGTGCAAAGTTCTAAGTTTGAGGTGGAGAAATTCAATGGTAAGAATAGCTTTGCACTATGGAAGATTAAGATGTGGGATCTACTTGTGAAACAAGGATTGCAAAAGGTGTTGGTTGCAAAGTCAAAGAAACCGACAAGCATGACAGATGAGGATTGAGAGGATCTAGATGCAAGAGCCCTCAATACTATTTGTTTGTGCCTGGGAAATGAGGTGTTGTTTAACATCACTGAAGAGATGACAACAACAGGTTTGTGGACCAAACTGGAGAGTCTGTATATGACAAAGAACTTGTCAAATAGAATCTTATTGAAGAGGCAGTTGTACAACTTGCAGATGAAAGAAGGTACGAAAATTACTGATCACTTGAATGTCTTCAATACTCTGATTTGTCAATTAACTAATACGGAAGTAAAGTTCGAAGATGAGGAAAATGAGGTTACAGTACTGTGTTCGTTGCCTGAGTCTTGGGATCATCTGGTCACAACTGTGTGGTTTAACACAACAAATCCCATTGATTATGACATTGTTGTGGGAGATTTGTTGTCTAAGGAGATAAGGAAAACATCTTGTAAAGAAACCTCAACAACATAAGCAATGGTGGTCAAAGGTCGATCTACAGAAAGAGGACAAAGTCAAAGGGGTACGTCAAGGTCTAAGTCAAGAGGCAAGAAGAGTAAGAAAAAATGTTGGTTCTGTGGCAAATCTGGGCATCTCAAGAAGGATTTATGGAAAAGATAGAATGCATCCAAGGAGGACTCCACAAAAGAATCAAAGGAAGCTAATGTAGCATAAACAAGTTCATGTTCCAGTTTAGGTAAGGTTGATGAGGTATTGTCTACTTGTGATGTTTCACATCAACATCAACATTGGTTGTTAGATTCTGGGGCATCCAACCACATGTGTCTTCATAGAAATTGGTTCTCAACTTACCAATCTATTGATGATGGTGTTGTTTTTATGGGAAACGATTTATTTTGTAAAATTGTTGGAGTTGGTAGCATCCGAATTAGAATGCATGATGGTTCTGTAAGAACATTAAAATATGTAAGACATGTACGCAAACTTAGAAATAACTTGATATCTTTGGGAGTTCTAGATTTTGTTGGTTACAAGTGTACAACTCAAGGTGGAGTATTGAAGGTGTCCAAAGACATCTTAGTAGTCATGAAGGCAAAGAGGATCAAGAACCTTTATCAGCTTGAAGGAAGGACATAGGTAAATCAAGCAGTGGCAACATATGAGGATGCAAGTGACTATGTTCGTTTACGACGTCAGCGTTTGGGTCATGTGAGCGAGAAAGGGCTTAAGGTACTAGTTGATTGTAAGTCACTTCCAAGTTTGAAGTTTATGAATTTGAATTTATGCAAGTATTGTTTTTTTGGAAAACATTGTAGACATAAGTTTAAAGCATGAAGGCATATAAGCAAAGGTATCCTTAATTACATTCATTCATATGTTTGGGGACCATCCCTTACAGTTTCTCTTGGAGGATCGTCATATTTTGTGACATTTATAGATGATTACTCTAAGAAGGTTTGGGTCTATTTACTTAAAAGAAAATATTATCTATTTAATAATTTTAAGCAATTCCGAGCTTTGGTTGAAAAGAGCACTGACAGGTCAATCAAGTGTTTAAGGACAGATAATGGAGGTGAGTTCACGTCTATGGAATTTGAGAACTATTGCAAGGAAGATGGGATCGAAAGACATAAGACCACGGTTTATACTCCTCAGCAAAATGGTGTTGTTGAACGCATGAATAAGACTCTTCTAGAGAGAGCAAGGAGCATGCTCAGTAATGCCAAGATACAATAGGAATTGTGGGCATAAGCAATTCTTACAACATGCTATCTGATAAATTGGTCACCATCAACTGCAATAAATTATAAGATTCCAGAAGAGGTATGGATAGGTCATTCGTGTGATTTTTCAAATCTGAGAATATTTGGTTGTAAAGCTTATGCACTTATTTCTAAAGATCATCGTTCTAAGTTAGATCCTAGATAAAATAAATATGTCTTTGTTGGTTATGGTGATGGAGTTAAGGGGTACAGACTGTGTGATCCTACATCCCACAAACTCATCATAAGAAGAGATGTATTATTTGATGAATCCTCACTCTTAAAATCAAAATTGGTAGATGTTGAAGTGAGGCAAGAACATGTACTGCAAGTTCATCAAATTCAGTTGGAAACTCAACCATCTTCAGAAAGGTAGGAGCATGAACAAGTTCCAGAAGAAGAATATGAAGATGTAGATGCAGAAAATATCCAAGAAACTGAGGATATGCCTCAACCATCTATGAGGAGATCTTCATGGGTCAGGAATCCTCCTATAAGGTATGAAGATTATGTTTAATCTATGACTTTGGTTTCTATTGATGGAGAACCTAGTTGTTTTCAGAAAGAAATTAAGGTATCTGAAAGTTCTCATTGGAAGAAAGCTATGAACAAAGAAATGGATGCCTTAGAAAGGAATAAAACATGGGACCTGGCAGAACTTCCAAAGGATAGGAAGTTTGTCAGTTGCAAGTGGGTCTACAGACTGAAAAAGGGTGTTGATGATAAATTCGAAAGATATAAAGAAAGACTGGTAGCCAAAGGGTATTCTCAAAAGGAAGGTATTGATTTTCATGAGATCTTTTCACCAATTGTGAAGCTTGTTTCATTTCGTGTTATGTTAGCATTAGTTGCTTTACTTGATCTTGAGTTAGAGCAGCTAGATGTTAAAACAATGTTTCTACATGGATATTTAGATGATGATATATATATATATATATATGGAACAACCAGAAGGGTTTGTTCAGGATCAAAATAAGAGGTTTGTTTGCAAAATCAATAAGTCATTGTATGGCCTGAGACAGTCTCCTAGGAAATGGTACAAGAAGTTTGATTCCTTCATGGTGAGCCTAAATTTTACAAGAAGTGAATATGATCATTGTGTTTACTTTAAAACGTTGGAAAATGGCATGTTCATTATTTTGGTGTTATATGTTGATGATATGCTTGTGGCAAGAAAGAGCATGGTCAAAATCAATAGGTCAAAGGATCAGTTGGCTAGGGCGTTTGATAGGAAGGATCTAGGAGCAAAAAAACAAATCTTAGGCATGGAGATACACAGAGACAGGAAAAATGGTAAGTTGTGGTTATCACAACAGAAGTATGTGGAGAAAATACTTATGAGATTCAATATGAATAATGTGAAACCCGCGCATATCCCTTTGGCTTCCCATTTCACGATTTATTCAGGTTTATGTCCTAGTAATGCTAAAGAAAAGGATTATATGTCTCGTGTACCATATGCTAATGCAGTGGGAAGTTTGATGTATGTGATGATGAGTACTATACCAAAAATTTCACATGCAATTGATGTTATCAATCGATACATGGAAAATCTAAGAAAAGGGCATTGGGAAGAAGTGAAATGGGTACTTCGATGTCTTAGAGGCACAAGCAATTATTCTATCACCTATGATGGTTCCAAAGATTAAGTTTGTTGTTATGTAGATTCGGATTTTGCAGGTGACTTGGACAAAAGGAGATCCACTTCAGGATATGTCTTTACTCTTGCAGGAGGACCTGTTAGTTGGATGTCAAAGCTTCAAAACGTAGTCGCTTTATCCACTACAGAGGCAGAGTATATGGTTTTTTCACATGCATGTAAGGAGGCAATTTGGTTACAGGGTTTATTGGGTGAGTTTGGAAGGATGCAGGACAAGGTGGAAGTATTTTGTGATAACCAAAGTGCTCTTCATTTATCTAGAAATCCATCTTATCACAATAAGACACAGCTTATTTCTGTTAAGTATCGTTTTGTAAGACAGGTTGTTGATGAAGGTGGAGTGTCTTTGGAAAAGGTCCATGCACAAGTGAATTCTTCAGACATGTTTACAAAACCAATTTTGTTACAAAAGCTACAATGGTGTTTGGCTTCTCTTGGATCACAGAAAAGGTGATGAATTAATTTAGGGCATGATATATCAGGTAAATTTTTGTCAAGGTGGAGATTGTTGGAAACATGCCAACGAATTTCCTCATGCGGTCACATGCACATGCGTGGAACTATGTTAATGCACATTCATGCAATCTATTTATGAACTGCTCGTGTAACTATGTGATCTATTCATGATCAGTTTGTATAACTGAGTGATAGATGTTATATATGTGAGCATACCCATAGAGGTGGATTATAATGTGCGTGAAAGTGTGTGCAAGGAGAAGAGACCAGAGTGTGTGAGGAGAGGATGATTGTATTCCTATGAAGGCTATTGTGATTCTCCCTTGAATAATAATAATACCGATAATCATTTCTCGTGGTTTTTTCCCTCATTGGGTTTCCACATAAATCACTGTGTCAAGTCTATGATTGATGTGCTTGGTTTAATGCGTGTTTGATCTTGCTTACTTTATGCTCTGTTATATGCTATGTTTTTCTTCCATTTCCTAACAAGCGTCACTATCAAGTAAATTCGTTGCCATAGTGAGGGAACTTAAATATTGAGGAATTTATCGGTGAACTCTAATATCAAGTAAGCTCTCTTAATTATATATCTCCATTTCTTAATTTGGGGTTTGTATATAAAGAACAAATTTGTTTGAGATACTAATTTGTGTGTTGAGTTTTATTTAAGTTTTTGATGAGGATTTGGGTTAAAGAGGGTGGGAATTTCATGGTTGTTGTTGTCTTCATATCAAAATCATATTAAAAGGTGATTCTAGTAATTTCATTTTCCGGATATCTCCTTGTTGAAGAAGTTTTTATCGATGCTCCTTGAGTATGTAAGAATATCGTGATAGTGTTATCTAAGTGGATGAGGGTTTATTTGCCAACCAAATGATTTAATATTTCCCATGTAATTTTAGAATTTCATCAAGAACATCTTTGATTCAGTTGGTGGGTTTATCTATTATGAATTGCATGTTTTTTCAATCCTAAGACCCAGTAGAGGATCAATGCACCTATAGGTCAACTTACATGAAGACATGAAGTAATTTATCTTCATTCAAGTGAGAGATAATGTTGGGTAGAGGAAGCATAAACTCAACAAGATTAATGACAAGGGAAAAAATGAGAACAACAATCAGACAGTGAAAACAATATTTACATGGAAAAACCCTTCTAAGGAAAAAAACCATCAGGCAATGATACTTGATATTCTTATTATTCAAGAGAGAATTACAATAGTGGAATTCTAGGATTACAATATTCCTCACACTCTCATCCCACACACTGCACTACACTACATTGCATTCTCACACCTCTAGGAGTATGCTTATAGATATATAGGATCTATTATATGGTTAAATAAACCAGCTTCACCAGTTACATAAACTATTGATTGTAGTGTGCATGCATGCACATTCCATTTTTAGTTGATACGGTGTGCATGCACCCGCATAGGAAATTAGTTGGAATTTTCAACAATCTCCACCTTAAAAAAAAATTACCTGATATATCATGCCCAAATTAATTCATCACCTTTTCTGCAAGCCAAGAGAAGCCAAACACCATCATATTTTCTCTAACAAAACTGATTTCATGAACATGTCTGCAAAAGTCACTTTTGTATGGACATTTTCCAGATCCACTCCCCCTTCATCAATAAGTCTCACAAAATGGTATTTAATAGAAATATGCTTCGTCCTACTATGATAAGTTGGATTTCTAGCAAAATCATTAGCACTTTGACTATCACAGAATACTTTCACCTTGTCTTGCATCCTTCCAAAATCACCCAGCAAATATTTTAACCAAATTTCCTCCTTACATGCATGTGAAGCAACCATATATTCTTCCTCAGTAGTGGATAAATCAACTATGTTTTTAAGTTTTGACATCAAACTAATAGGTCCTCCTGCAAGAGTAAAGACATATCCTGAAAAGGATCTCTTTTTTTCCAAGTCACCTGCAAAATATAAATTAGCATAACCACATACTGAATCACTGGAACCATCATAGGTAGAATAGTCACTTGTGCCCCTAAGATACCGAAACACCGATTTCATTGTTTCCCAGTGCTCTTTACCTGGATTTTCCATGTATCTACCGACAACACCAACTGCATGTGAAATGTCTGGTCTAGTACTCACCATCAAATAAATCAAACTTCCTACTGCATTAGCATATGGTACGTGAGACATATAATCATTTTCTTCGTCATTACTAGAACATAAACTTGAAGAAATATTGAAATGGGAAGCCAAATGGATTTGTAAGGGTTTCAAATTATTCATATAGAATATCATAATTATTTTCTCCACACACTTATGTTGTGATAACCATAGCTTACCATATTTTCTGTCTCTATGTATCTCCATGCCCAATATTGGTTTTGCTTCTCCTAGATCCTTCATATAGAACGTCCTATCCAACTAAGCATTTAACTTGTTGATTTCGACCATGATTTTTCTTGCAACAAGCATATCATCAACATATATGATCCGGATTATTTTTGGCACGAAATGAGAGCGGAGATATAATAACAAAATGCAAAGATATATCGCAGATATCCAATAATATAACATAAATGTATCAGAGATGCAACCATAAACACAGATATAGAGTAATACATGATTTCTATTAATGAAAGAAATGCACAAAGACTGTAAAAATATAGAGTGAAAGACTCGCTAGAATGGTGGCAACTTATCTTTGAGAAGAGATGTGAAGGCTAATCACATTCACAAGAAGATGATTACAATGAGGCTCTAAAGGAATTTTTACAATAAAAGGGAATGCCAAAAATCCTAGACATCCAAAAACCTAACCATAGGAGATGAAGCACCAAAAGTGGGCCCCGTTTGGGTAAGTTAGTACATCAACTTCCCGGGGTCGTAACTTTTGCATATGATCTCTGTTTTAGGCGTATGATAGACCATTGGAAAGGTATCGTTGAGGAGATTCATTTTTGGGGCTCAATAATTCCATTGGATTATATTGTGAAGCTCTATCCTAAAAAACCTTCATTTAGGCCCTCAAAATGGCCCCGAAAGTTAAAACTACTAAAAATAGTAAAATGACAAAATTGTCATAAAAATGTTTTGAGCTAGTTGGAGAAGGTGGGTGGCCACCAATATCCACCTGGATTAATCCTCCCTCTTTAGGAAGAAATGGTATCCATTGCATTGAGTTCCCGAGGGAGAGGAAAAAACGTTTACTGAATCTGAATCTTGGTGAGTTGCTTGCCTTGCTGGAGACATCGTGTTGCTCGGTTTGTGGAAGACTATCATGAGCATGTGGCCGGAAGGGTTGGATCTTTTTAACCAGTTTGGATACATGAGATCATTTTGTGTAGAAGGAATCTTTACACTTTGCTACAATCTTGTCAACCTGCTTCTGTTGGATAGAAGGTGCTTAGGCCGAGGCTGTAGTGGTTGCAGTATCCTTTTGTTCATCTTTTTAACAGATTGTGAAGAAGCTAAATTTTGTAGTATGATATACTACCTTGTGGCACTTTTTAGGTGGAACAATAGTCAGAACTACCTCTGGTATTCTGTAGAGATGACCCCCTAGAGAAACAATGACACTGCGGGGTCGAGACTCATAAACATCATGGTGCTTCCACATATATGGTTGGCCCAAGAGAACATCACAGACATATAGTGGGGCAACATCACATAATACCTCATCCTTGAAGGGTTGGATGCCATATGAAAATCAACACTGCTAGCTGACACGAAGATCTCGTCCTTGGCGAAGCCACCCAATGTTGTATGGCTACAGGTGTGGTGTTCTCGACAATCCCAACTGTTTGACGACCTCTACTGAGATGATGTTCTTATGGCTTCCACTATCAATAATAAAATTCAGCAAGGTTCCCTTCACCCACATCTCTGAATGAAAAAGGCGCTCCCCCTCTTCAGGATCTGTTGGTTCTTCTGGTTGAATTGTTGTGGTCGCGACAATAGAAGTGGGGTCTGTGTCGATGATCTATCTTTTACCAGTATTTTCATAATAAGATTATGAATCAGGGTTCGGCTCATTCTCTTTGATCTCGACCACCAATGATTGTTTTGAGCGACATTCATCGGTGTTGTCCCAGGGGCTTTTGTGGAAATTGTACCATTTTCCAATGTCCTTCTTTGTCTTCCCATGACCCTTCTTTTCCTGTGGCTTGCACTGATTTTTGGGAGACTTTTTGTTAGAGTCATCTTTGTCATACTTTGGTTGTTGCATATTTGTAGACCCGAACTCCTGTTTGTTTTTGTGCTTAAGTTTCTGCTCGATTTTAACAACATATCGATAAGCAACACTGAGTGATGAGATGTCCATAAAATCCATTTTAGTTTGGATGTATCTGTGTAGATCCCCATGGTATGGAAGGTATTGGTGAAATCTGAAACTTCTTGGCCCCTCTCTTTTCATAGTGTGGTCCATCTCATGTACTGGTCCTTATAGTTGCCAATAGGGTAGTATTGTTCCTTTACTGCGTCCACACAAAAATCCCAAGTGGGTTTGACCCCATATATTCCAGACTCCTCTGTGGAACTTTTCTCCTAGTAAGTTTCCCACCAATGTTTGACATGGGGGAGATCTTTAAGGAGTGTGAAGGTGATCTTTTACCTGTCGAAAAAATGGTGAATAGAGGCAGATTTAAACATTTTCTAGGGCATCCACATCTATCTGACCTTCAAATATGGGAATATCAAAATTAACCTGTAACTTGAAAGGAGAGGTGCCTCCAAAGTGGTTGTTTGATGAATATGTGCCTATTTCTATCGGTAGGTGTTGAAGGATGTGGGAAAAATTCTCCATCATTTCGTCCATCTGTCATGTGAGAGCTTTCTCAAGCAACAGATTGATAGAATCGTCTGCTCCGTCGTTTTTCTTATCTTCTGCCATTGAGGGTTTCTTGGGCATGCAAGAGAGATTTTCTTCAAGAGAGACAAGCTCAAGACCCAAATTTCTATACTCGGACCTCGTCGGGAACATGCACTGGAAAAAAATGATCAAAAGGGGTCTGCTCTGATACAACTGATCCAGATTATTTTCGGCACAAAATGACAGCGGAGATATAATAAAAAAATGCACAGAGATATCACAGATATCTAATAATATAATAGAAATGTATCGGAGATGCAACCATAAACATAGATATATAGTAATACATGATTTCTATTACTAAAAGAATTGTACAGATACTGTAAAAATACAGAGTGAAAGACTCGCTAGAATGGTGGAAACTTATCTCTGAGAAGAGATGTGACGACTACTCGCATTCGCAAGAATATGATTACAATGAGTCTCTAAAGGCGTTTTTACAATAAATAGGAATGCCAAAAACCTTATACATCCAAAAACCTAACCCTAGGAGATGAAGCACCAAAAGTCATGTGGGCCCCGTTTCGGTAAGTTAGTACATTAACTTCCCGAGGTCGTAACTTTTGCATACGATCTTCGTTTTAGGCGTATGATAGTTCGTTGGGAAGGTATATTAGAGGAGATTCATTTTGGGGGCTCAAACATGCCCTTATATATATCATTGAGAATCTCGATCCCAAAAAACCTTCATTTAGGCCCTCAAAATGGCCCCAGAAGTTAAAACTGCTAAAACTAATAAATTGCCAAAATTGCCAGAAAACTGTTTTGAGCCAGTTGGAGAAGGTGGGTGGCCACCGATAATCACCTAGATCAATCCTCCCTCCTTAGGAAGCAGTGATCTCCATTGCGTTGATTTCCCGGGGGAGGGGAAAAAACATTTGTTGGATCTAAATCTTGGTGAGTTGTTTGCCTTGCTGGAGACGTCATGCTGCTCGGTTTGTGGAAGGCTATCACGAGCATGTGGCTAGAAGGGTTGGATATTTTTAACCAATCTAGATACATGATATTATTTTGTGCAGAAAGAATCTTTACACTTTGCTACAATCTTGTCGACCTGCTTTTGTTGGATAGAAGGTTCTTGGGCCGAGGCTCTAGTGGTTGCAGTATTCTTTTGTTCACCTTTTGAATAGATTGTGAAGAAGGTAAATTTTATAATATGAGATACTACCTTGTGGCACATTTTAGGTGGAACAGTAGTCGGAACTACCTCTGGTATTTTGTAGAGATGACCCCCCAAAGAAACAATGACACTGCAGGGTCGAGATTCATAAACAACATGGCGCTTCCACATATATGGTTGGACCAAGAGGACATCACAGACATCCAGTGGTGAAAAATCACATAATACCTCATCCTTGAAGGGTTGGATGTCGTATGATAATCGACACTATTGGCTGACATGAAGATCTCGTCCTTGGCGAAGCCACCTGATGTTGTATAGCTGCGGATGTGGTGTTGTCGACAATCCCAACTGTTTGATGACCTCTGCTCAGATGAGGTTCTTCTGGCTCCCGCTATCAAAAATAAAATGCAGTGGTGTTCCCTTCACCCACATCTGTGAATGAAAAAGGCACTCCCCTCTTCAGGATCTGTTGGTTCTTCTGGTTGAATTTTTACGGTCGCGACAATAGAAGTGGGGTCTGCGTCGATGATCCATCTTTTACCAATATTTTCAGAATCAGATTCTGAATTAGGGTTCGACTCCTTGTCTTTGATCTCGGCCTCCAATGACTATTTTGAGGGACATTCATTGGTGTTGTGCCAGGGTATTTTGTGGAAATCGCACCATTTTCTAGTGTCCTTCTTTGTCTTCCCGTGACCCTTCTTTTCCTGTGGATTGGACTAGTTTTTCGAAGACTGTTTGTTAGGGTCATCTTTTTCATACTTTGGTTGTTGCAGATTTGCAGACCCGAACTCCTGTTTGTTTTGGTGCTTAAATTTCTTCTCAATTTTAGCAACATATATATAAGAAACACCGAGTGATGAGATGTCCAGAAAATCTATTTCAGTTTGGATGCATCTGTGTAGAGCCCCACAGTATTTCAGAACCAAATGTCATTCGGAGTCTTTGATACCCAAATTGGTGCACAAGGTATGGAAGGTATTGGTGAACTCTGGAACTGCTTGGCCCCTCTCTTGCCATAGTGTGGTCCATCTCATGTACTAGTCCCTCATAGTTTCCAATAGGGTAATATTGTTGCTTTACTACGTCCAGAAGAAAAAAACCCAAGTGCGATCGACCCCATATATTTCAGACTCCTCTATGGAACTTTGCTCCCAGTAAGTTTCCCACCAATTTTTGACATGGGGGAGAGATTTAAGGAGTGCAAAGGTGATATTTTCCCTGTCCAAAAAATGGTGAACAGAGAAATAACCATCTAGCATATTTAACAATTTGTATAGGGCATCCACATCTATCTGACCTTAAAATATGGAAATATCAAAATTAACATGTACCTTGAAAGGAGAGTTGCTTCCAAAGTGGATGTTTGATGAATATGTGCCTGCTGCTATTGGCAGGCGTTGAAGGATGTGGGGAAAATTCTCCATTATTTTGTCCCTCTGTCGCGTGAGATCTTTCTAGAGCAACAGATTGATAGGATCATCTGCTCCATCGTTTTTTTTTTCTTCCTCCATTGAGGGTTTCTTGGGCATGAAAGAGCGATTGTCTTCAAGAGAGACAATATCAAGACCCAACTTGTTATACTCAGACCTCATCGGAGACATGCACTGGAAAAAAACGATCAAGAGAAACCTACTCTGATACCACTAATCCATATTATTTTTGGCATGAAATGAGAGCGGAGATATAATAACGAAATGCACAGAGATATCGCAGATATACAATAATATAACAGAAATGTATCAGAGATGCAACCATAAACATAGATATATAGTAATATACGATTTCTATTAATGAAATAAATGTAGAGAGACTGTAAAAATACAGAGTGAGAGACTCACTAGAATGGTGGCAACTTATCTCTAAGAAGAGATGTGACGGCTACTTGCATTAGCAAGAAGATAATTACAATGAGGCTCTGAAGACATTTTTACAATAAAAAAGAATGTCAAAAACCCTAGACATCCAAAATTCTAATCCTAGTAGATCAAGCGCCAAAATTCATGTGGGCCCCGTTGGGTAATTTAGCACTGTTATTGGATAAATCCGTAAGTGCGGACACAAACCGATCTCCCCAGATCCACCCGGATCTGGAACAAAACATAACAGAATACTACCCTTTCCCTAGATCTAGTCTATTGAATGAACTAAGAGATAAGTGTTGTAGGCATACCTTGTGAACGCTTTCCTTATGTCTCTGTTGTTCCAAGCTTAATACTCCAATGCTCTTGCACAGTTCAGATCGCCACAGTACAAACCAATCGGAATATTGACAAGTTAATATATTCAATATCTAGACTATACATGTGATCAAGGAATCATGTAATAAAGTGATATCATCTTTATGGGAAAGGGACATATTACTGTATTGCATTAATTGAAAGAGAAACTTACAACCTAAGCCTTGATGTCGGAGGTCTCCTTTCGATGGCTCCTAGCTTTGACACACACACTTGCTCATGCATGAAGAAAATCAACCACTTGTGATGACCTTGCTTTAGTCTCTTGCTGCTGTAGCATCAATCCTTCATACAGGCTTCAACAATTCTCTAATCAATCTCTTGCTAGCTTGCTTCTAACCTTTTCCATGAACAATCTCCTCAATATATAGGAGAAGATAATTGGTTACTTGGATAGGGAATGATCCCAATATATCTGGAAAGTCAGTATTTTTCCAACCATTCGAAAGCCAAC
>ML801586.1:205553-217601 GCA_009831015.1 Picea engelmannii
AACAATCTCCTCAATATATAGGAGAAGATAATTGGTTACTTGGATAGGGAATGATCCCAATATATCTGGAAAGTCAGTATTTTTCCAACCATTCGAAAGCCAACTCATCCTTCTAGAAGATTCCCTTCTAGAAGGATCGAGAACTTATTCATTTTCCTTCCTTAAGAGCATGTTCGCACCCTGGCCTTGAATACAGTGTGAGAAGTTCGCACCCCAACTGAGAGCAGCCTGCGAGAATTAGGCATTCTCGCAGGAGAGTATATATGCAGCCTGCGAACTATCTTTAAACTTTGATTTCTGGAAGCTGATAAGTGCAACCTTTCTCAGGAAAATGTTCTTATTGAAGAGCTTGATTATTCACCATCATGACATTATCATAACATCATCACAATGACCAAAATTGCGTATAACAGAATGCCCCCCAAAGTTTGAGAGTGGAATCAGTGACAGTCGACGGACTTTGTAAACTGCATGTGTGTGTCAAGAACCAAGAGCACATCTAATTGGAAACCTGCAAACATCCAAGCATCGGCAGAATATAATATGCATCCCTTCTAAGGTAGGCATTCCCACACTTAGATCACAGACTGATGACATCATAAATAAAGATCATGGCCACCAATCATACACTGTGGATTCATGTAGTCGTAATATAGCATAGCCACCTGAATACACTGTGGATCTATGCGACAAATTTCCAGTCAAGACGACATAGCCACGAAACATACATAGTGGATCTATGTGTCACAAATAATACACACTCCATCGAAACCTGGATCATAAAGATAATATCCAGGGTCTTCAACCTCACCACTCAAAAGTACGAGTCTGACCATGTGATTACATGTGTCGAAGTCGAACATGGCAGAAACCACTTGATTACCGGTCATTGATGCAACCGTTAACAAGTGCGAGGGAAATCACCATTGATGTCAATGATTCCCAAGGTACTAAAGTACAAACCATCGATTGTGAATAAATGAACTGATGTCGAACAACCGACGGAATCTTTTGATCAGGGGCCAATGATGTAAACCCATTGTCAAAAGCGAGGAAACTTGCCATTAAGGCATGCAAGCTCCAAGGTACTAAAATATTTCTAAGTCTTAATCCCGGATAATGTGTTGATGTCGACGGAACAAGACTCGTCACAGGAGGGCCTTGATGTATCCCCCATCAATGACACGAAATGAGTAACAGATTTTGAATGTGAAACAGAGTATGTGACAATTGGACTTTGGACACAGGGAAGGCTGACACAAAAAGAATGGATAACTGCAGATGGATGACTTAAGTAGAGGTTTCAGACAGACTGCTCTTGAACATATGAATGACATGACCAATGATTTGGCAGCATTGACTCAAATACGACACATGGAAAGACCTTATTATCAAATCGAACGAGAGACAAATAGATTACCCAAATCGGCTTCAGATGATGAATAGGGAGTGTCATGTTCAAGAGCGACTCTTACTGCCAATCAACACAAAGATGAAACATATCCCTTTCCCAAAATTTTCCCCCACCATTGCTGGCAAGTACCTCTTTATTTTTACGCAAGCTTGAAGAGGATCACATATGCTTGTTGATATAAGCTCATCCTTCGGACGAGTCCCTTGGAGTATTTTTAACGAACCCTAAGAAGGAGTGGTTCGGTCCCATTACGGGTCTGTCAATGTTTGTTTAACGAGTCCAGAGATAGTAAACTCGAGGGTTTTTCATGTTTCAAGAGTCTGAAAAACACGTAAAGAAAACTCATATCCCATATGGGCCTTTCAATGTTTGTTTTATGAGTCCAAAGAAAGAAAACTCAAAGGTTTTTCAAGATTATAGAGTTGGGAAAAACACTCAAAAGAGAAATCTCTCAGTGCCTTTTTCATACAATAGTCCAACGAGACCGAAAAAGGGTTAAACTATCGCTCGAAGGACGCGTAAATTCAAATACTTTAACGAGTGTGAAAAGAGCAAGATCACTCGGCAATCTTTTCATATTTAGGGATCCGTGAAAAGAGCTTAAAGTCAACTCCAGGGGGGTTCCTTTTTCATGTAACCTCAACGAGCCCGGAAAAGAGATAAAACAACGCTCGATCACATTCTAAGTTGTTCACAAATGCTAGAACGGATAAAAGGCACTTGAGGTTTTTAGATCAAAACCATAGAAAACCAAATAAACACATCATACTTTAAAAGTTTTTGGGTCCATAATCGTCTCGTTAGGTGCCTGCAAGTCATTTTACTCACTTTTACATTAGTAATTAGGGAAAAATAGCAAATAAATATGAAAAAACCCACTTCACTATGGTAAAAAGTAAATAAAAACAAATTTACATTTCATTTCTACCATATGTTTCACCCATTTACCAATTTAGTGCAAAAAACCTCCATTTTCCTCCGATCTTCAACATCGATTTTCGGGAGCGTCAGGGAATCATTTCGCGAATCGTCTGGATCAAAGTGGTAAGTACTCCATCCTCTTGCTTTGCATGGTTTACTTTTATGATTTTAATGGTTAAAATTAAGTTTTAGGTTGAAAATTGAAACCCTATTCACGCGAGAGGATTCTCGCAGGCCACCCATACGGGGCCTGCGAGAAGTCCTAATTCCCACAAGAGAGCTTAAGGCAGGGTGCGGGAGATCCGCACTGTGTGTTATACCTAGCCTGCGAACGACGCAGAATCAAAATTTTGTTTAAAATTTTAACCAATGAAACCAATTTTCTCATATTTTAAGATTATTAATTATCTTTATATGGTTGTTATGTAGGTGAATAGATATAGCTATGGTGCTTGAATGGAGGGAACGAGAGAACGAAGAAGACAATGCCGCCGCCGAAAACCATCCTCAAACTATTGCCGCTTTAAGAGACTGCGGTCTCCTTAAGTATTTCCGCATACCAGGCATGAGAGCCCAAGTGCGTTTGTTGGAACATTTAATCCGGATGTGGGATCCGGATTAGCAGGTTTTTAATGTCGGGGCTCATACATTGACGGTTGATATTGAAGATATCTATTTCCTGACCGGGTTGTCATGAAGGGGTTCATATGTCAGTTTGACTGGTAACCGCAGGGGAGGTCTGAAAATGAGCGAGTATTGTCGACAGTATTGCGTACCTAAGGCTGAGCGACAAAAGGGGAAAGTAGCCATCTGGGGAGTTACAGATATAACTCTCTGAACCATCCTCTTTACTATAGCTCACATGGCAGGAAGTGCTGCCCCGCATATGGCTCTATAGAGCTACTTTCAATACGCCCTTGAGTGTGTCGAGCCCCGGGTCTTCAACTGGGCTAATGCAGTGTTACGTAACTTCAAAAAACAACTGACCAAAAGCAGGCGAGGAGATTTAAAGCATTTTGGTTATGGATCATTGCTGGTGTCTTTCTTCTGCGAGAGGGTTCCAGTGTATAGGCTTCAGGGAGATTGGCACTTTCCGGGTCCCAGGGAACCACAGATGTTACGATGGTGCCAACTTATGACCAGACATGTGACAGGACCGATCGTCATATATGGTGATCACTTTTTTGACTGGCTCCAAGGCCAAGTTCTGATGATAGAGGATTATGCGTATGCTGGCTTGGACTTTCGCAGTGATCCTGACCTTGTCCTTCCTGAAGACGCACAGTGGGGTAATATTGGTAAGAAGTACACCAACTTTTTACTTTTTAGATGTTTTTGTATTTTCATCATATTAAATGTTTTTGGTTTTTACAAAATCATCCAAAGACTAACATCAAAAAACTTGTTGATAACGCAGATGTTGGGGCATATAGACCTGCCGGCAGTTCTCCCGTTCAGCGTCAAGGAGAGGCAGTAGTTCCAGTCCCTCAGTATGCCGAGGACTACCTCACAGTGGAGCAAAACTTAGAGGGCTTGATGGCTGATGTTCCAGAGATGCCTCTGGAGGAGATCCCCCGACGTGATCAGCGTCACACCGTGGGAGTCTCTGCCTCTATGGGTCGTTTTCTCCATAGATTCGCTAGGACCTTAGCATGCTACCGTGAACATAATTAGTGATGTCACTTTTGTAGAAGCCATGGGCTTCCATTTTTGATATTTTGGTCTTCGGACACATTTTGTAAAAAACAAACTTTGATCATTATATATATACATGGTTTTTACCGGCTTACTTTACACTTGTGTACATTTTAATATGTTTGATTTATAAATTGTTCAAATGCCTGTCCAATACATAATTAGCTAAAGCATCTGTCAATGTATTAAGACTTCTCGGAATGTGTTGATATTCTATATGATCAAAATGTCTTTCCAAGAGGCGAATCCGCAAATATACTCTTAATAATGTAGGACTTCGAATATAATAGACATTACTTAGCTGTAGCACCACTAGCTGTGAGTCAAGTCGCACAACAAAACGACGAATTCCAAGAGAAATAGAATCAACCAATAGTTCAACAACGACGCTATACTCGACGATATTGTTAGTTGCTCGGCCAAGACATATACCTCGTAAAGATATGAGTTCATCTGTCGGGGCATAGATTTCCCATGCAGCGGAAGCTAGGTTCTGGGTACTACGGCTAGCTCCATCAGCGAAGCCAATATAAGGTATCGAATACTCCGACATCTGACAATCAAACATAACGTCACGTAAGGGAAAAAACCAAATAACGTCAAGGCAAAACTTAAAGTAACACACTCGCGTAGTATGATACATAAAATACAAGTACTCATGCACAAATAACTCATGCGTAGTACCTCTTCAAGTACAACCCATTCCTGGGTTCACTCAAAGGCACACCATCATAATCCACTAACTCATATGCTCCTTTTTCCAAAACTTTACTTACAATATAGGGCCCACGCCACATAGGTTCAAATTTTCCAGCTCCGAGGACATCTTTGTCTTGTTCATATAAAAGGACAAGGTCTCCTTCAGAGAAAACACGAGGCTTGACATGCTTGTCGTATTGTGCCTTAACGCGTTTCTTCTGGGCTTCAATCACTAAAGTGGCATCACGTCGGGTCTCGTCTAATTGCATTAAAAACAACAGACGTCCCTCTTCGGCAGGAGTATTAGGCAAAAGTTCTACAGCTAGCTTCAAAGACGGTATTTTGCATTCTATGGGTAGAATGGCTTCCATGCCATAAACTAAATGAAAGGGTGTAAATCCCGTGGCAGATTTAACAGATGTCCGATATGCCCATAATGCTGAAAACAACATCGTGTGCCAACTAGTATTATGTATTCCTATCATCCGCCGAATCATCGTTATAAGAACTTTGTTGATAGCTTCGACCTGGCCATTAGCATGTGGATAATAAGGTGTTGAGCTGTCATGACGAAGGCCCAACTTCTCTGTAAGTTCTGACATCATATAATTCCGAAAGTGACTACCATGATCAGTAACTATAGCTTGCGGGACACCGAAACGAGTGATGACATGATTAAATAGAAAAAGTGCTGCAGTCTTCCCAGTATTATCGAATGTCAGCATTGCCTCGGCCCATTTTGTGAAATAATCCACAGCTACAATAATGTAACCATGCCCCCCAGCCGAGTGAGGGTGACATGTCATAAAATCAATGCCCCATTTAGCAAAAGGACCTACTGAGACTACAGGGTGAAGTGGAGCAGGATGCGACCAAATATTTTGTTGATAGGTCTGGCAGGCATGACACTTCTGAACAGCAGTAATACAATCGTGGAACAAAGAAGGCCAGAAGTATCCTGCACGTAAGATCTTCTGGGCAGTAGCATACCCAGACATATGACCACCACATGCCCCTGAGTGGCAGTCATTTAAAGCTTTCTCGGCTTCGTCAAAGGTCAAACAACGGTGAAAGACAGAGTCAATGCCTCGACGGTAAAGAGTGTCACCAAGAATAATGTAATGGCGAGCCTCATAACGTATCCGACATCGTTCATTACTAGACAAAGCAGGCCGAAAAGTTTGAGTTTGGAGATATATAATGATATCTCCGTACCAAATATCATCGATACGTATAAGAAAAAGCGATTCGTCAGGTAACGAATCAATTGCTACATTTTCCGTGGCTGTGTGGGGAAAATCACAAATCAACTCAGCAAAAACCAAGGATTTCTTCGATGTGGCGCGATCGAATTCCAAATCGAACTCCTGGAGAATAACTATCCATTTGGAGTACTTTCCCCCCAGCAATTGACGTGTCAATATATGTTGCATGGGGTTGTAGTGTGAAATCACAGTAGTTTTCCTGGCAAGAATATAATGAAGAAATCGTTGGACTGCTTGAACAACAACCAAAGCCAGTTTCTCAACATGTTGGTACTTAACTTCCGTCGATGATAGACTTCTACTTAAGTAATATATAACATGTTCATCGCGGTTATCATCCTCTTGAACAAGGACCATACCGATGGTATACTCGGACGCTGCTAAATAAAGAAAGTAATCTCTACCATAATCCGGAGGAAAAAGAAGAGGAGCTTTGGTAAGGGACAACTTTAGAGCTTCGAAATCATTGTTGGCAACTTTGTCCCAAATGAACTCGGAATCTTTCTTTAAAAGACGTGTGAACCAACGAGTAATCTCGGCGTAGTTTGGAATGAAATGGCGAAGAAAGTTTGCTTTCCCCTGCAAACTTTGTAACTGGCGCAGCGAAGAAGGAGGAGGAAGATTGAGAATGGCCTCAACCTTGATTGGATCTACCCAGATTCCCTGTCGTGACACAATGACACCAAGAAGACGCCCGGATTCGACGCAAAAGACGCATTTATGCGGGTTTAGACGAATGCGATAGAACCGACAATGAATGAAAATAGCTCGAAGATGAATAGGGTGATCAACCCGGCATAATGAATGAGCCGACAAATCGTCCAAATAAGGTTGAACGATATGCTTGATATCGTGAAATGCATAAGACATTGCACGTTGAAACGTGGCACCTGCGTTCTTCAGACCGAACGGAAGTTTGCGGTAGGTGAAAGTACCCCAAGGACAAATAAAAGCGGTTTTATGTTGGTCCCCAAGAGTGATATTAATCTGGTTGTAACCGGAAAATCCATCCATAAGGGAAAAAATCTCACTACCGGCACAGTCATCTACGATCTGGTCGACAAAAGGGGTCGGAAAATTGTCTTTTGGACTAGCTTTATTAATTTCACGATAATCGACACAAACACGTATACTCCCACCTTTCTTATCGATCAGTACTGGGTTGGAAACCCATTCTGTCAAAGCCACGGGGTAAATAAAACCGGCTTTAAGAAGTTTTTCAACTTCGAGTTTAATGGCTGCCGCTTTGCGTGGATGGACAGGACGGAGGCGCTGTCGTACTGGTTTGGCTCCAGGGTACATTTTGATCTCATGCACAACGATAGACGGGTCAATACCTGGCATCTCTTCGTAACTCCAGGAAAAAACATCACGAAATTCCTTGAATAACGCAGTGTAAGTGCTAATTTCCTCTGGAGAACACAAAGCTCCGATGTGAACATTTTCTACTATTCCAGGTTTCACTGAAATATCAACGGGGATCGTAGGAGAAATATTACTTAGGTTCCCTTCTGCAAACACATCTCGTGTAGATCCAGGAACAGTCATTGTGACAACAACAGTCGACGGAGTCAAAATCCGCTGATAATTTTCCAAAGTGTGTTGTTCCAGAAACAAAATGGAACAATGATGCCCATCGTCCCAAGGCGTATCAACCATGACGGACATAATCATCTCGTCAGTGGGAAAGACAACGCAGAAGGGATCAGGAGACAACTCCTCCGGAGAGGATGTAGAAGAGAGTGCCGACTGAATCGCTTGATAAGCAGACTCAATCGGACTTAACGGCATAACGTCGCCGTAACGAGCATGATCTCCTAGATCTGGGACTATCCAAGGGTCAAAAGACGCAGGAAGTTCATAAGGAATAGCGGAGATCATGTTAATTGAAGCAACTAACGGGCGTGGAATATCGGGTGGTGGTGGTATGGGAAAAGTACCCATTAACGAAGAGTCTTTCAAGAGACAGACTCCAACATTCTCGTAGCCCGGTGGGGTTTTAGCTATGAACGGTACATTCCCCGTGCGAGTATCGGAATTAAAAAAGGCAAGCTGATCTACTGTAACCACTCTCCCCTGGTGAGAAAATTGTAAGACCCGGAAAATAGTGGATACAACAGCGCACATGGAATCGACCCAGCTACGTCCAAGAAAGAGATTATAATCTAAGTGAGAATCGAAAACCTCTACTTCAATTTGGGCAGTATTACCTTCAAGAGTGACAGGTAACGAGGAAATAACGTCGTAAGGATTAAAACCAGAGCCATTAAAGGCTTTTAGAGTATTCTGTGATTCCGTTAATGGAGGAGAGCCAATGGCTTTCCAACAAGCAAGAGACATTACACACGTAGAGGCCCCCTCATCAACCACTGTCCGAAAAATGTTCTTGTCAGCGACAATAACTTGTATTTGAAAAGAAAGTTGAGGGGGAAACCTTGGAACATGTTCGTCCAAGTCAAAGACTATCAAGTTTGAATCCGTAGGGTCAATACCACCTATATCTTTCAACAGGGCCCTCCGTTGCACAGGACAAGACTGAAGGACCTCAAGGGCAGACATCGCCGAAGGTGCTTGGGCCAGATCTTCTACAATACTGTAGTTCTGACCCGCACGAGCGTGAGGATTGAACGCCGACTTGCGAACAACACCTTTAGGGGGTCGTAGGACTGTATCAAGACTCGGTCTTTCGAGATGAAGAGGACCGTTTGTAGGTGGATTCGATGGAGAAGATTGTACTAGATCAGGAGGTAAGTCATCAATCTTCTCCTTAGAAGGAGTATAGTCTTTAGCTCTAGTTGCAATTGCAACGTCATTTTTCTTAGAATCACCGGTGCACATCAAAACATATGATGTGGTCGAAGTAGAAAGTTGGTCATGGATGACCAAAGAGGCCTGTTGCTGAGACGGGAAAGGTTGAGACAAGACTGCCGGGGTAGGTGGTTTGGGTGTTCCTTGAAGGAACTTGGAAACTTCGGCACGTCGAGGACAATCTTTGGTATAGTGATCGTCGCCGCAGATAAGACAAGGGTAGCGCGGTTTTCATTTATCCCGCTCTTCAACAGGAGCATTTGTAGTAGGTTCGGTGGGATTATTATTTTTACCCCCCTTATTCTTGCCTCTCCCTTTCTTTGACTTATTCTTACCGGTCGGTGTAGATTGAACAACGTTCACTTCTGAGGTTTTACCGGCGGGAGGAGCAGGAGACGGGGCATTCTAAACATTAGAAGAGGTGGGTTTAGGGGTTGTGGATGAAACAGAATGTGAATGGGTATGAGCAGTCCCAATCACACCATCAACTGCATGCGAGGCAACTGGAGTAGTAGAAGCGCTGGAAGTACCAGGACGAGGTAGGTCAGGCAGTAAAGTGTAGAGTGTTCCCGTTTGCGAATAAACAAGATCAAGATACTGAGCTCTAGCTATAGCCTTCTCTTCTGTCACAACACCCCCCACAGCAATATCTTTACCAATCTCGTTCACGAAGGACTTCGTGAACCATTCATCCAGTAACTGATCCGGGAGTTCAAGTTTAATGAGACGACGTCTACGTCTCCACTCATGTATGTGATCTGAGATGTGAGTACCTTTCGTTTGTTTGAAAGATGTTAGGATCTCGGTCCCAATATCGTAGGGGATCGGTAACTAGTAATGCGTAGAAAGGCCATGGCCAAGGTGTTGAAGTCAGAAAAGAAACCTCGTGGCAATTCTATGTACCACTTCGCAGCCGAACCTGTAAGGGTTCGTTGAAAAAGAAGAAGACGAATGGAGTCATCCATCAAAGAGTTGGACGAACACCACAAGTGAAAGGTCATAATGTGATTATTAGGATCCTCTCCTAGATTTCCATCGAATTTCGGAATATCCGATGGAAGTTTGGCAGGGATAGCAGGCCATTGAGGAGAGTGCCGAATAGGATCATTCAGGATCCTAGACAAATCTGGCAAGTCTAAGGTAGCAAGAAACGGAAACTGTCGGTTCACTTGCGGGTACTGGTGGCTTTGGGGTGGGATCCCTGTTGGCAAACCAGTAGCAGCATAAGAAGACTGCCTGTAAAGGGAAGCCCCTGGTTGGTTCGGTGGTGGGCGGATTGGGTAGTAACCCCAAGGGTTAGAGCCTTGAGTCTGAGCAGGGATTTGGGGTTGAGTAGTTTGATTCGTTCCCCAAATAGGATTAGTTACCCCTGGGTAAGGTTGGCCAACTGTAGGGACAACTTGTTGCCCCCCAGCATTCGGAGGAGGATTTTGTAAAAGTTGGGTCCAAAACTGGGCCAATGCAGGAGGTATATTCTGTCCAAGGGGTGAGGTTGGACCCCCTGTTGCGGGTATAGTTCCACCCGGAACTTGTACACCAACCGTCGGTTTTGCAGTGACTATATTGTGTCAGGGAAGAGGAAACGTAACCGTACCACCCTGTCCACCAACAAGAATATGCAATTTGGGTGCGATAGTCGGAAAAGTGCCAGTTGGATTAGTGCTGCCAGAAGGAAAGAATTGAGGAGGAAGTGTCGGGATGAAACTGGGAATAGGATGCCCAGAAAACTGAGGACCACCTGGAGAACCAGCTGGCGTTTTTGGAGGTGTTGGATGAGGAATATTCAACGAAGGATTCAATGCATGGTAACCAGGGGGTAAATTTGGGTTAACCTCAGGAGGCCTCTGGGTATTAATAGGGGCAAGAGTAGTTGTCGGAATCTCGGTTTGGACACTCGTAGTATTTGCGAGATGAGCCATCTCGGGAGGGAGGACGAAACTATATGTGGTAGTCTCTGGTGTAGTCTCAAGCTCAAGAGACTGAGGAGGGTTGACGAGTTCGTAAACAGGGGGTTCAGTACCAAACAAGACTCGTCGGAAATTACCTGACTCTAAAGGATCTTGACCTACTACACCGTGAGAAGGCCCAGCGATTGATTCAGAAAATACAGCAAGAGTTTCTCCAGAAAGATGAAATCGTCCTGAAGGTCGACGATGAATGAGATAATCCTGTATAGTATTGTGGATTCGAAAATCAGCAAGAGGATCGGTGGATTCGACTTGTGGAGGTGGTGTAAAAACTTCAGGGATGTCACTTATGTCCACGTGCGGTAAAGTAACAAGGGGAATTTCACCCGGACGAGGAGAGTCCTCTAGGGTGCCCTCAGGTGTTGTTGTGTGCAAAGGTTGTGAAGCTTCCGGATGTTCCGGGGACAAACCTTGCATCCTACGTGAATGTCGTGGGGGAGCAATTGTAAACAAGAAAAGAACTCCCTAACAAAAATCCTATGGTCAACTTCGAGAAACAAACAACATGCACTAGTAAACAAAAACTAAGGGGCAATCACCAAGCAAACAATACCTTCTAATTTCGGAGCCACTAGTTGGTGATGAAATCCAACGTCGCAACAACGAGACGAGAAGGGGCGGGGCTAAGATGGAAAAGTTACGTTGACGACCTGCTTAACAGACTTACGCCCTGGTGCAAGCTCCCACACATAATCGTGGGTATACCCTCCAAGGAGCCTGAGTGAGTTTGATCAATGTCGATTCCAGGTACCGTAGAGACTTTCCCCTCCACAGTCACCTTGGGTAAGAACCTAGAGAGATAGGCCACTAAGGTCACCACAAACAACAGTATAACCTTGGGGAACAGTCGTTAGTCTGATCCACACGCAAGGGCAGGGTATCAAGCTCGAAACCAACTCAAAGGCTTCCACTCATAATTGTGGGTATACCTCGGAGTGATCCTCGTAATACGTGCAATATCTACACCGCTGTCAACAAAGAAGGTTAGTATCTCTGCCAACACCAATGCGACCTAGTGCTTAACCCTTGTGTTAGAAGGGCATCCCAGGACAATATGCTGCCAATGGAATTTACACTCCCTAATCTCAAGATACTATTGTTTGTTTTTGAGCTTATGGAGAGTGTGTCTCTCTTCTTACTCCAAAGCACTAGCCTAGCTAATATGTTGGTGTAAAGAGCCCTAGAAAAAGTTACTAGATTGATTTTAAGATTACGCAATATTCTTAAAGGCTGTTAATTACTCAAAGGCAATGGAAGTGAAACTCATGATGTGTGACTC
>ML801586.1:224466-246531 GCA_009831015.1 Picea engelmannii
CACAGATATCCAATAATATAACATAAATGTATCAAATATGCAACCATAAAAAAAGATATATAGTAATACACGATTTCTATTAATGAAAGAAATGTACAGACACTGTAAAAATACAGAGTGAAAGACTTGCTAGAATGGTAGCAGCTTATCTCTGAGAAGAGATGTGATGGCTACTCACATTCACAAGAAGATTATTACAGTGAATCTCTAAAGGAATTTTTACAATAAACAGGAATGCCAAAAATCCTAAACATCCAAAAACCTAACCCTGGGAGATGAAGCGCCAAAAGTCATGTGGGCCCCGTTTGGGTAAGTTAGTACATCAACTTCCCGGGGTCGTAACGTTTGCATACGATCTCTGTTTTAGGCGTATGATAGCCCGTTGGAAAGGTATCGTCGAGGAGATTAATTTTGGAGGATAAATCATGCATTTGGATATCTTTGAGAATATTGATCCGGAAAAACCTTCATTTAGGCCCTCAAAATGGCCCCGTAAGTTAAAACTGTTAAAAATAGTAAATTGCCAAAATTGCCAGAAAATTGTTTTGATCCAGTCGAAGAAGGTGGGTGGCCACCGATATCCACCTCAATAAATCCTCCCTCCTTAAGAAGCAATGGTGTCCATTGCGTTGAGTGCCCGGGGGAGAGGAAAAAGCGTTTGCTGAATCTGAATCTTGGTGAGTTGCTTTCCTTGCTGGAGATGTTGTGTTGCTTGATTTGTGGAAGGATATCACGAGCATGTCACTGGAAGGGTTGGACCTTTTTAACCAGTCTAGATACATGAGATTCTTTTGTGCAAAAGGAATATTTACACTTTTCGACAATCTTGTCGATCTTCTTCTGTTGGATAGAAGGTGCCTGGGCCGAGGCTATAGTGGTTGCAGTATCATTTTGTTCACCTTTTGAACAGATTGTGAACAAGATAAATTTTGTAGTATGAGATACTACCTTGTGGCACTTTTTAGGTGGAACAGTAGTCGAAAATACCTCTGGTATTCTGTAGAGATGACCCCCCAGAGAAAAAATGACACTGCAGGGTCGAGACTCATAAACAACATGACGCTTCTACATATATGGTAGGCCCAAGAGAACATCACAGACATCCAATGGGAAAACATCACATAATACCTAATCCTTGAAGGGATAGATGTCGTATGGCAATCGAAAATGCTAGCTGACATGAAGATCTCATCCTTGGTGGAGCCACTCGATGTTGTATGGTTGTGGGTGTGATGTTGTCGACAATACCAATTGTTTGATGACCTATGCTGAGATGAGGTTCTTCTGGATTTCGCTATCAACAATTAAATGCAACGAGGATCCCTTCACCCACATCTTTGAATGAAAAAGACGCTCCCTCTCTTCAAGATCTGTTGGTTCTTCTAGATGAATTGTTGAGGTCGTGACAATAGTAGTGGGGTCTGTATCGATGATCTATCTTTTACCAGTATTTTCATAATCATATTATGAATCAAGGTTTGAATCCTTGTCTTTGATATCGGCCACCAATGAATCTTTTGAGTGACATTCATCGGTGTTGTTCCAGGGGATTTTGTGGAAATCACATCATTTTCCAGTGTCCTTCTTTGTCTTCCCGTGACCCTTCTTTTCCTATGGCTTGCATTGGTTATCAGGAGACTGTTTTTTAGGGTCGTCTTTGTCATACTTTGGTTGTTGCAGATTTGCAGACTTGAACTCCCGTTTGTTTTGGTGCTTAAATTTCTGCTTGATTTTAACAACATATCGATAAGCAGCACTGAGTGATGAGATGTCCAGAAAATTCATTTCAGTTTGGATGTTTCTGTGTAGAGCCCCACGGTATTTCAGAACCAAATGTCATTTGTAGTCTTTGATACCCATCCTTGTGTGCAAGGTATGGAAGGTATTGGTGAACTCTGAAACTGCTTGGCCCCTCTTTTGCCGCAGTGTGGTCCATCTCATGTACTGATCCTTATAGTTGCCAACAGGGTAATACTGTTCCTTTACCGTGTCCACAAAAAAATCCCAAGTGGGATGGGCCCCATATATTCCAGACTCCTCTATGCAAATTTTCTCCCAGTAAGTTTCCCACCAATGTTTGACATGGGGGAGAGCTTTAAGGAGTGTGAAGGTGATCTTTTTCTTGTCAAAAAAATGGTGAACAGAGAAATAATCGTCTAGCATATTTAACCATTTGTCTAGGGCATCTGCATCTATCTAACCTTCAAATATGGGAATATCAAAATTAACCTGTAACTTGAAAGGAGAGGTGCTTCCAAAGTGGTTATTTGATGAAGATGCGCATGTTGTTATCGACAGGCGTTGAAGGATGTGGGAAAATTTCTCCATAATTTCGTCCCTCTATCGCATGAGATCTTGCTCAAGCAACAGATTGATAGGATTATCTGCTCCATCGTTTTTCTTTTCTTCTGCCATTGAGGGTTTATTGGGCATGTGAGAGAAATTTTATTCAAGAGAGACAAGCTCGAGACCCAACTTGTTATACCGGACCTCATCGGGGACATGCACTGGAAAAAAATGATCAAGAGCAGCCTGCTCTGATATCACTGATCCAGATTATTTTTGGCACAAAATGAGAGAGGATATATAATAATAAAATGCAAAGAGATATCGCAGATATCCAATAATATAACATAAATGTATCAGAGATGCAACCATAAACACAGATATGCAGTAATACATGATTTCTAATAATGAAAGAAATGTACAGAGACTGTAACAATATAGAGTGAAAGACTTGCTAGAATGGTGACAGCTTATCTCTGAGAAGAGATGTGATGGCTACTCGCATTCTCAAGAAGATGATTACAATGAGGCTCTAAAATATTTTTTACAATGAAGCGCCAAATTTCATGTGGGCCCCGTTTAGGTAAGTTAGTACATCAACTTCCCGGGGTCGTAAGGTTTGCATACGATCTTCGTTTTAGGCATATGATAGCCCATTGGAAAGGTATCATCCAAGAGATTCATTATGGAGGCTCAGTCACGGATTTATATATCATTAAGAAGATCAATCCCAAAACACCTTCATTTAGGCCCTCAAAATGGCCCTAAAGTTAAAATTGCTAAAAATAGTAAATTTCCAAAATTGTCAGAAAAATGTTTTGAGCCAGTTGGAGAAGGTGGGTGGCCACCAATATCCACTTGGATCAATCCTCCCTCCTTAGGAAGCAATGTTCTCCATTGCGTTGAGTGCCCTGGGGAGAGGAAAAAACGTTTGTTGAATCTGAATCTTGGTGAATTGCTTGCCTTGCGCTACTCGGTTTGTGGAAGGCTATCACGAGCATGTGGCTGGAAGGGTTGGATCTTTTTAACTAGTCTGAATACATGAGATTATTTTGTGCAGAATGAATCTTTACACTTTGCTACAATCTTTTCGACCTTCTTCTGTTGGATAGAAGGTGTTTGGGTTGAGGTTGTAGTGGTTGCAATATCCTTTTGTTCACCTTTTGAACAGATTGTGAAGAAGATGAATTTTATAGTATGAGAAACTACCTTGTGGCATTTTTTAGGTGGAACATGAGTCAGAACTACCTCTGGTATTCTATAGAGATGAACTTCATTTAGGCCCTCAAAATGGCCCTGTAAGTTAAAACTTCTAAAAATAGTAAATTGCCAAAATTGCCAGAAAACTGTTTTGAGCCAGTTGGAGAAGGTGGGTGGCCACCGATATCCACCTAGATCAATACGGGCGATCATACGCCTATAACGGAGATCGTATGAAAAATTTATGACCTAAGGAAGTTGATTTACTAACTTACCCAAACGGGGCCCACATAAATTTTGGCGCTTCATCACCTAGGGTTAGGTTTTTGGATGTCTAGGGTTTTTGAAATTCCTGTTTATTGTAAAAAGGCCTTCAGAGCCTCATTGTAATCATATTCTTGTGAATGTGAGTAGTTGTCACACCTATTATCAGAGATAAGCTTCCATCATTCTAGCAAGTCATTCACTCTGCATTTTTACAGTCTTTGTACATTTCTTTCATTAATAGAAATCGTGTATTACTGTATATCTGTGTTTATGGTTGCATCTCTCATACATTTCTGTTATATTATTGGATATCTGCGATATCTCTGTGCATTTCATTATTATATCTTTGCTCTCATTTCGTCCCAAAAATAATCCATATTAGTGGTATCGAAGGAGATTCATTTTGGGGGATCAGTTATGCCTTTGGCTATCATTGAGAAGCTCGATCCCGGAAAAACTTCATTTAGGCCCTCAAAATGGCCCCAGAAGTTAAAACTGCTAAAAATAGTAAATTGCTAAAATTGTCAGAAAACTGTTTTGAACCAATTGGAGAAGGTGGATGGCCACCGATATCCACCTGGAGCAATCCTCCCTCCTTAGGAAACAATGGTCTCCATTGCATTGAGTTCCTAGGGGAGAGGAAAAAGCGTTTGCTGAATCTGAATCTCGGTGAGATGCTTTCCTTGCTGGAGACGTCGCGTTGCTCTGTTTGTGAAAGGCTATCATGAGCATGTGGCTAGAAGGGTTGGATATTTTTAACCAGTCTGGATACATGATATTCTTTTGTGCAAAATGAATCTTTACACTTTGCTACAATCTTGTCGAACTACTTCTGTTGGATAGAAGGTGCTTGGGCTGAGGTTGTAGTGGTTGCAGTATCCTTTTGTTCACCTTTTGAACAAATTGTGAAGAAGATAAATTTTGTAGTATGATATACTACCTTGAGACACTTTTTAGGTGGAACAGTAGTCAGAACTACCTCTGGTATTCTGTAGATATGACCCCCCAGAGAAACAATGACACTGCGAAGTCGAGACTCATAAACAATATGGCGCTTCCACATATATGGTTGGCCCAAGAGAACATCAAAGACATCCAGTGGGGAAACATCACATAATACCTCATCCTTGAAGGGCTAGATGTCGTATGACAATTGACACTACTGGCTGACACGAAGATCTTGTCCTTGGTGAAGCCACCTGATGTTGCATGGTTGTGGGTGTGGTGTTGTCGACAATCTCAACTATTTGATAACCTTTGCTGAGATGAGGTTCTTCTGGCTTCCGCTATCAACAATAAAATGCAGCGGGGTTCCCTTCACCCACATCTGTGAATGAAAAAGGCGCTCCCTCTCTTCAGGATCTGTTGGTTCTTCTGGTTGAATTGTTGTGGTCGCGAAAATAGCAGTGGGGTCTACGTCGATGATCTGTATTTTACCAGTATTTTCATAATCAGATTCTCAATCAGGGTTCGGCTCCTTGTCTTTGATCTCGGCCACCAATGACTGTTTTGAGCAAAATTCATCGGTGTTTTGCCAAGGGATTTTTTGGAAATCACACCATTTTCTAGTGTCCTTCTTTGTCTTCCCATGACCCTTCTTTTCCTGTGGCTTGATTGGTTTCCAGGAGACTTTTTGTTAGGGTTGTCTTTGTCATACTTTGGTTATTTCATATTTGCAGGCCCAAACTCGCGTTTGTTCTGGTGCTTAAATTTATGTTCAATTTTAACAACATATCGATAAGAAACACTGAGTGATGAGATGACCAGAAAATCCATTTCAGTTTGGATGTATCTGTGTAGAGCCCCACGATATTTTAGAACCAAATTTCATTCGAAGTCTTTGATACCCAACTTGGTGCGCAAGGTATGGAAGGTATTGGTGAAATCTGGAACTGCTTGGCCCCTCTCTTGCTGCAGTGTGGTCCATCTCATGTACTGGTCCTCATAGTTGCCAATAGGGTAATACTGTTCCTTTACCGCATCCACAAAAAAATCCCAAGTGGACTCGACCCCATATATTCCAGACTCCTCTGTGGAACTTTTCTCCCAGTAATTTTCCCACCAATGTTTCCCATGGGGGAGATATTTAAGGAGTGCTAAGGTGATCCTTTCCCTATCGAAAAAATGGTGAACAGAGAAATAATTGTCTAGCAAATTTAACCATTTGTCTAGGGCATCCGCATTTAGCTAACCTTCAAATATGGGAATATCAAAGTTAACCTGTACCTTGAAAGGAGAGGTATTTCCAAAGTTGTTGTTTGATGAAGATGCGCTTGTTTCTATCGGTAGGAGTTGAAGGATGTGGAAAAAATTCTCCATCATTTCGTCCCTCTGTCGCGTGAGAGCTTGCACAAACAACATATTGATAGGATCGTTTGCTCCGTCGTTTTTCTTTTCTTATGCCATTGAGGGTTTCTTGGGCGTGTGAGAGAGATTTTATTCAAGAGAGACAATCTCGAGACCCAACTTTCTATACTCGGACCTCGTCGGGGACATGCATTGGAAAAAAATGATCCAAAGCAGCCTGCTCTGATACCACTGATCCAGATTATTTTTGGCACAAAATGAGAGTGAAGATATAATAACGAAAATGCAAAGAGATATTGTAGATATCTAATAATATAACACAAATGTATCAGATATGCAACCATAAACACAGATATACGGTAATACACGATTTCTATTAATGAAAGAAATGTACAGAGACTGTAAAAATACAGAGTGAAAGACTCGCTAGAATGGTGGCAACTTATCTCTAAGAAGAGATGTGACGGCTACTCGCATTCGTAAGAAGAAGATTACAATCAGGACTTGAAGGCCTATTTACAATAAACAAGAATGCAAAAAACCCTATACATCCAAAAACCTAACCCTAGGAGATGAAGCACCAAAAGTCACGTGGCCCCATTTGGGTAAGTTAGTACTTCAACTTCCTGGGGTCGTAACTTTTGCATGCGATCTCTGTTTTAGGTGTATGATATCTCGTTGGAAAGATATTTCCGAGAAGATTCATTTTGGGGACTCAATCATTCCTTTAGTTATTATTGAGAATATCTTTTTCCGAAAAATATTCATTTAGGCCCTCAAAATGGCCCCAGAAGTTAATACTACTAAAAATAGTAAATTGCCAAAATTGCCAGAAAATTGTTTTGAGCCAGTTGGAGAAGGTGGATGTCCATTAATATCCACCTGTGTCAATCCCCCCTCGTTAGGAAGAAGTGGTCTCCATTTCATTGAGTGTCTGGGGGAGAATAAAAATCATTTGTTGAATCTGAATATTGGTGAGTTGTTTGTCTTGCTGGAGACGTCGCACTGCTCGGTTTGTGGAACGCTATCATGAGAATTTGGATGGAAGGGTTGGATGTTTTTAACCAGTCTAGATACATGATATTATTTTGTGTAGAAGGAATCTTTACACTTTGCTACAATATTGATGACCTGCTTCTGTTGGATAGAAGGTGCTTGGGCCGAGGCTGTAGTGGTTGTAGTATCCTTTTGTTCACCTTTTGAACAGATTTTGAAGAAGACAAATTTTGTAGTATGAGATACTACCTTGTGGTAGTTTTTAGGTGGAACGGTAGTCAAAACTACCTCTCGTATTCTATAGAGATGACCCCCCAGAGAAACAATGACATTGCGGGGTCGAGACTCATAAACAACATGGCGCTTCCACATATATGGTTGTCCCAAGAGAACATCACAGACATATAGTGGGGAAATATCACATAATACCTCATTCTTGAAGGGATGGATGCCATATGACAATCGATAATGCTGGCTGACACGAAGATCGCGTCCTTAGCGAAGCCACCCAATGTTGTATGGTTGTAGGTGTGGTGTTGTTGACAATCCCAACTATTTGATGACCTCTGTTGAGATGAGGTTCTTATGGATTCCGCTATCAACAATAAAATGCAGCGGGGTTCCCTTCCCCACATCTGTGAATGAAAAAGGTGCTCCCCTTCTTCAAGATCTGTTGGTTCTTATAGTTGAGTTGTTGCGATCGCGACAATAGCAGTGGGGTCTGCGTCGATGATATGTCTTTTACCAGTACTTTCAGAATCAGATTCTGAATCAGGGTTTGGCTCTTTGTCTTTGATCTCGACCACCAATGACTATTTTGAGTGACATTCATCGGTGTTGTGCTAGGGGATTTTGTGGAAATCGCATCATTTTCCAATGCTCTTCTTTGTCTTCCCGTGACCCTTCTTTTTCTCTTTCTTGGACTGGTTTTTGGGAGACTTTTTGTTAGGGTCGTCTTTGTCATACTTTGGTTGTTGCAGATTTGTAGACCTGAACTCCTGTTGGTTCTAGTGCTTAAATTTCTACTCGATTTTAATAGCATATCGATAAGCATCACTGAGTGATGAGATGTCTAGAAAATCCATTTCAGTTTGGATGTATCTGTGTAGAGCCCCACGATATTTCATAGCCAAATTTCATTTGGAGTCTTTGATACCCAGCTTGGTGTGCAAGGTATGGAAGGTATTGGTGAACTCTGGAACTTCTTGGCCCCTCTATTGCCACAATGTGGTCCATCTCATGTACTAGTCCTCATAGTTTCCGACAGGGTAATAATTTTCTTTTACTGCGTCCACAAAAAAATCCCAAGTGGGCTCGGCCCCATATATTCCAGAATCCTCTGTGGAAATTTTCTCCCAATAAGTTTCTCACCAATGTTTGACATGGGGGAGAGATTTAAGGAGTGCGAAGGTGATCTTTTACCTATCGAAAAAATGGTGAACAGAGAAAGAACCGTCTAGCAGATTTAACTATTTGTCTAGGGCATCCACATCTATCCGACCTTCAAATATGGGAATATCAAAATTAACCTGTACCTTGAAAGGAGAGGTGCTTCCAAAGTGGTTGTTTGATGAAGATGTGCCTGTTTCTATCAGCAAGAGTTGAAGTATATGGTAAAAATTCTCCATCATTTCGTCCCTCTATCGCGTGAGAGCTTGCTCAAGCAACAGATTGATAAGATCGTCTGCTCCGTCATTTTTCTCTTCTTCTGCCATTGAGGGTTTCTTGGGTGTGCGAGAGAGATTGTCTTGAAGAGAGACAATATCAAGTCCTAATTTTCTATACTCGAACCTCGTCGGGGACATGCACTAGAAAAAAATGATCAAGAGAAGCCTGCTCTGATACCACAGATCCGAATTATTTTCGGCACGAAATGGGAGTGGAGTTATAATAATGAAATGCACAAAGATATCGCAGATATCCAATAATATAACATAAATGTATCAGAGATCTAACCATAAACACAGATATATAGTAATACACGATTTATATTAATGAAATAAATGTACAGAGATTGTAAAAATACAGAGTGAAAGATTCACTGGAATGGTAACAACTTATCTTTGAGAAGAGATGTGATGGCTACTCGCATTCAAAAGAAAATGATTACAATGAGGCTTTGAAGGAATTTTTACAGTAAACAAGAATGTCAAAAACCATAGACATCAAAAAACCTAACACTAGGTGATGAAGCGCAAAAAGTCATGTGGGCCCCATTTGGGTAAGATAGTACATCAACTTCCCGGGGCCGTAACTTTTTCATACGATCTTCGTTTTAGGCGTATGATAGCCCATTGGAAAGGTATTTCCAAGGAGATTAATTTTGGGGGTTCAATGATTCCTTTGGACATCATTGAAAATATTGATCCCGAAAAACCTTCATTTAGGCCCTCAAAATGGCCCCGGAAGTTAAAACTGCTAAAAATAGTATATTGCCAAAATTGTCAGAAAACTATTTTGAGCCAGTTGGAGAAGGTGGGTGGCCATTGATATCCACTTGGATCAATCCTCCCTCCTTAAGAAGAAATTGTATCCATTGTGTTGAGTGCCCGGGGGAGAGGATGTTAGGGTCCTAACCCGCACATAGGTAGAGCAATATATTTGGATGTAATAAAGGTCAATATTAATAAGGCCTTTCAATAAAATATAATAAGGCAGATGTAAGAAGACCTAATAGAAGATTTCGCTTCTAGAAGGATCTTCCTCTAGATGCTTCTCTTGATAGACATATTTAGTATAAATAAGGGTCGAAGGTATGAAAACCCGAGCTTGGATATTATTGTAACAGAGTGTTGCTTGACTGGAGGTTGCCCCCTCGAAGAGGCCCATGAACATTGCTTTCTGAATCAAAGTGCTATTTCTGTTGTTGTTCTTATATCATTTATGTGTTATTGTGGAGATTATATTGGTTATATTATTGTTATTCTGCCATTTCTAGCATTTTATTTATGTTCTGCATACTTTTTATATCTAGTATATTACAAGCGGTATCAGAGCACTTTCCTTGGTAGAAATTGTGGGAATTTTTTTTCAGGGTAGAGACGTATTCCGGTGTCTTTAAACCACAAAGATCTTTCGTTACGTGCATAAACCCGCGGTTGATGGATTCATTAATGCATGAAATACAAGTGGTTCTTAAGTGCACATCTGTTGTCCACCCGTGTAACCCCTGTTGGTACCCCTTCGAGTGGTAGCGCGTCAGACAACACCTATGTACAGATCGGCCTAGATTTCTTGAAGCCCTATTTAGATAAACCGATTGATCTTCTGATTGCTATAGTGCCACCGAGAACAACACTCGGGAAGATACTCTCTAGTACCTGGGTAGTCGGGTAGTACGACTAAGGGTATGGTCTATCCTCCTTAACTTTTTCCCTGAGATATTGGGCCGAGAACTATTGTTGGACCCCGCACTTATATCATAGAGCTATAGCACAGGGCAAACCCTTGTCTGTAGAACCCTTGAATACCTAACCCTTGGGGGAAAAAAACATAAACAAATTAAAACAGACAAGATCTGTTGCCGCGCAACTGTGTTCGGGTTGTCAAATCACTACACTTTTCTTACTGGTTAAGCATTTGGGGATTTCATCGCTGCAGTATTCCTCAGACCGGAGTATAACTCCGTAGGTGTAAAAAAAAAAAAGTCTGGAAATTTTTTCACCATTATTTGAGACATATTCCATTGGATTCATCTCTTCGCCCTTATCACATTCATCCATATCATTTTGCGAAAAAAAATTTTACCTCGCCCGCCCCTTTTAAGTTCACCCATCCTCATAGCCCATACCCGTAGCCAAGACCTGGAAACTCGCTTCAACACCTTGCAATCTGATCTCCTCGAGACCCAAAAAGAAGTAAAACAACTCAGTGCCAATGTTGCCTCCATCAATACAACCAAAAATACAACTATGCAGTCCTCAATGGAGGAAGTCAAACAAGAACTGACCACCCAACTTGAATCTGTCTTTACATCACTCTGCACCAAATTGAAGATCCCTACAGATGACCCTTTCTCTGATGCACCTCCAAAGAATGAAGGTGAACATTCCTCCCATTCCCATACCTTTCAGCACCATCACTTTCAATGTGACCTACGCCTTCCACGAGTGTATGTGACCAAATTTGATGGCTCGGACCCCACTGGTTGGGTAACCCAAATGGAACATTATTTCTCTTTATACAACATTACAGATGACTTGGCCAAACTCCAGTATGGTGTTCTCCATCTAGATCAAGAACATTGGCAATGGTGGTAATGGAGAAAAAATTCTCGTCAAGGGTATATTGCTTGGACCTAATTTGTGACTAAGCTTTATGAACACTTTGACACTGACACCAACCATTTGGGCCGTTTGACAAAGTTGAAGCAATCAGGAATAGTAAAAGACTTCATAGTTGCCTTTGAGCGCTTCGCTTTTTGAACAGAGGGCATGACTGATGCTTTATTTCGAGAGTGTTTTATTAGTGGCCTCAAGGAGGATATTCGGGCCCATGTCCTCATGGCTCGACCCTCGAGTTGGGTGGAAGCTACTAAAAGAGATAAAAAAGCACAATAGGTTGTATCCTCTCAAAACTGAAAACCCTCCTTTATCCCTCACCCTAAACCCATAAATCCCACTACTCCCTCCACCCCATTAAAGATCCAAAAATCGACTAGGGATGAAATGGATGAATGCCAACTCAAAGGCCTTTGTTATAATTGTGATGAAAAATATTTCCCGGGCCACAAGTGTAAGGAACAAAATCTTTTTATGGCCATCTCTGAGGATATTTCAGAATAGGATGTTGAAACTCCCCTTGTGTCTGAGTCACATGAAATCACTGACATAACCTCTCCCTCAAACCCTCCCGAAGTGGAACCGGTCATTTCCCTCAATGATCTCACTAGCTTCTCCGCTCCCCAAACCCTCAAGTTAATCGATTACATCAAGAATCAGAAGGTCATCATTCTGGTTGATAGTGGAAGCACCCATAATTTTATTCATCGTTGCATTGCCCAAGAAACTCATTGCTACATCCATGCCGTCAACAATTTCCAAATCATGATTGCCAATGGTGGTTCAATGAAATGTGGAGGGCACTATGAAAATGTCTATCTCCAAATCGGTGACTACCACCTAAAATCCCATATGTTTGCTATCGACATGGGCGGTTGTGACATTGTGTTGGGTGTAGACTGGCTAAGGACTTTGGGTCCCATTCTCATGGATTTTAAGAAATTAACCATGCAATTCGACCAGGAAGGCCACCAATATAAATTCCAAGGCATCACTGTTGGTTCACCTGAGGTCATTAGTTCCCATCGCATGGAAAAGCTGCTCAAAAAAGGTCATTTTGGTGTCATTACCCAACTCCATGCCATACAAGCAACATAGACACCCCCGGTGTTGCAAGACCTCCAAGCACTCCTTTCTAAACATCAAATGGTATTTTCCACTCCCCAAGGACTCCCTCCTTCCCACAGTGTTCATGATCATTCCATTCCCCTTGTACCGGGAAGCCTTCCTCTCAATATCTGTCTGTATCGCCACCCCTTTTCACAAAAAAATGAAATTGACAAAATGGTCTAGGAACTCCTTAATGTAGACGTTATCCGACCTAGTATGAGCCCTTACTCTTCTCCTGTAGTCATGGTCTTGAAGAAAGAAGGTTCTTGGAGAATGTGTCCTAACTTCTGTGCCCTCAACAAACTGACCATTAAAGACAAATTTCCCATTCCTGTCATTGATGACCTCCTGGATGAATTGAGTGGCGCCCAATTCTTTACTAAACTTGATCTTTGCTCGGGCTATCACCAGATACATATGAAAGAGGAAGACATTCCCAAGATGGCCTTTCGAACTCATGAGGGCCACTATGTGTTTTTGGTCATGCCCTTTGGCTTGTGTAATGCCCCCTCCACCTTCCAAAGCCTCGTGAATCATGTCTTTCGTCCCTTTCTTCGTCATTTTGTCTTATTTTTCTTTGATGATATCCTCATCTATAGAAAAACCTGGAAAGACTGTCTTACTCATGTGGATTGAGTTCTCCATCTACTCTCTCAGCACCAACTTTTCCTAAAACAGTCTAAATGTGCTTTTGGTGCCTCAGAAGTAGAATACTTAGGTCATCTGGTTGGCAAGGATGGCGTCAGGGTGGATCTGAAAATGATTGAAGCTATGCAAGACTGGCTGCACCCAAAGACTCTCAAAATATTGCGTGGATTTCTGGGCTTAACAGGGTATTATCACAAGTTTGTTAAGAATCATGGAAAGATTGTAGCACCTCTCACTGCTCTCCTAAAAAAGAACTCTTTCACTTGGACTCCAACCGCTGCTCAAGATTTTCAAACCTTGAAGATGGCCATGTGCACCACTCCGGTTCTGGCCCTTCCTAATTTCACAAATACCTTTGTGTTGGAATGTGATGCCTCAGGGAAAGGAATCGGTGTTGTCCTTATGCAAGAGGGTCGACCTTTGGCCTTCACCAGCAAGCAACTTTCTGAAAGGAATCTAGGCAAACCCATCTATGAAAATGAAATGTTGGCTATTATGCATGTCATTGATCTATGGCACCCTTATCTCTTAGGGCAACGTTTCCAAATTAAGACCGACCATCAAAGTCTCAAGTACTTTCTGGAACAACGTATTTCCTCCCCGGAGCAACAAAAATGGGTGACTAAGATATTTGGATATGATTATGAGATCATTTACAAGAAAGGCAAAGATAATGTGGTGGTGGATGCACTGTCCCAAAAATATGAAGAAGAAGGATCCCTTTTTTCTCTTTCTTTCATTGTACCAGATTGGCTCCAAGATGTTCGCTAGGAATGGCTACAAGATCCCAAAAGTTCACATCTTATCCAACAATTGTAGACCAATGCTCCAGCTCCCCCATGGTACTCTTGGCTCCAAGATGAGCTTCGATACAAAGGCCATTTGTATTTAAGTAAACAATCAAAGATTAAATCCATGGTACTTTCTGAGCTTCATGCTACACCCACATTGGGGCACTCCGGGTTCACCAAAACCTATGACAGGGTCAAACGTTCTTTTTTCTGGGATGGTATGAAATAAGACATCCATAAATTTGTTGTTGAATGTGATGTGTGTCATTGCAACAAGGGAGAAACAGTCAAATCTCCGGGCACACTACAACCTCTTCTGATTCCACCTGCTATTTGGAAGGATATCTCTATGGACTTTATTACCAGCTTACCCAAATCGGGAAATACATAAGTCATAATGGTGGTTGTGGATCGCCTTTCCAAGTATGCTCATTTCTGTACTCTTCAACACCCATTTACTACATCCACAGTGGCTCAAATTCTCATGGACCAGGTCTTCAAGCTTCATGGCATGCTGCACTCTATTGTTTCTGATTGTGACCCAACTTTCACAAGCAATTTTTGGCAAGAACTATTCAAGCTACAGGGCACCCAATTGCATCTTAGTGCAACTTATCATCCCCAAACTGATGGTCAAACGAAATTTGTCAACAAATGTTTGGAAACATATCTGAGGTGTTTTGCCTCTGAAAAGCAAAATCAGTGGGCTCAATGGTTACCCCTAGTTGAATGGTGGTACAACACTTCCTACCAGACAACTACACGCATGACTCCTTTTGAAGCGGTATATGGACAGAAGCCACCTTCAGTTCTCTCATACTTATCGGGTACCTCGAAGGTCTAGGCAGTTGACCAAACACTTATAGTTTGAGAGGATATTCTCTGTACCCTCAAAGAGAACTTGGTCATGGCACAGAATTGCATGAAGCAACAAGCAGATCAAGGTTGCTTTGCACGTCAATTTGCAAAAGGGGATCAGGTGTTTCTACGACTGCAACCATACAAGCAAACTTCCCTCAAGGCTGAGTATTATCAGAAACTAGCACCCAAATTTTATGGTCCTTATACAGTTCTCAAGTGTGTGGGACAAGTTGTCTATCAGTTAGCTCTACCCAGTCATTCGAAGCTACATCCTGTTTTTCATGTTTCATGCTTAAAGAAGGTGATTGGAACTAGGTGCCAAATTCAAACCAACCTTCTCGAGTTAGCTGAAGAAGGTTCCATTTGGCTACAGCCAGAAGCAGTTTTGGACCAGCGTGAGTGTCGTCTGCATCAAAGAACCATCAAGGAAGTGCTAGTCTAGTGGAAAGATACAACTCCAACAGATACCACTTGGGAACCAGCTACCATTCTGCAGTAGTTTCCACATCTCAAGCCTTGAGGACAAGGTTGTTTTTAAGGGGGCAGACATGTTAGGGTCCTAACCCACACATAGGTAGAGAAATATATCCAGATGTAATAAAGGTCAATATTAATAAGGCTTTTCAATAAAATAGAATAAGGAGGATGTAAGAAGACCTAATAGAAGCTTCCACTTCTAGAAGGATCTTCCTCTAGATGCTTCTCTTGATAGACATATTTAGTATAAATAAGGGTCAAGGGTATGAAAACCCGAGCTTGGAGATTATTGTAACAGAGCGTTGCTCAACTAGAGGTTGCCCCCTCAAAGAGGCCCATGAACATTGATTTCTAAATCAAAGTGTTATTTATGTTGTTGTTCTTATATCATTTATGTCTTATTATGGAGATTATGCTAGTTATATTATTGTTATTCTACCATTTATAGCATTTTATTTCTATTCTGCATACTTTTTATATCTGGTATATTACAGAGGAAAAAGTGTTTTCTGAATCTGAATCTTAGTGAGCTTCTTGTCTTGTTAGAGACGTCGCGCTGCACATTTTGTGGAAGGCTATCACAAGCATGTGGCTGGAAGGGTTGGATATTTTTAACCAATATGGATACATGAGATTATTTTGTGTAGAAGGAATCTTTACACTTTTCTACAATCTTTTCGATTTGCTTCTGTTGGATAGAAGGTGCCTGGGCTGAGGCTGTAGTGGTTGAAGTATCATTTTGTTCACCTTTTGATCAGATTGTGAAGAAGCTAAGTTTTGTAGTATAGGATACTACCTTTCATCACATTTTAGGTGGAACAGTAGTCGAAACTACCTATGGTATTCTGTAGAGATGACCCCCCAGAGAAACAATGAAACTGCGGGGTCAAGACTCATAAACAACATGGCACTTCCAGATATATGGTTGGCCCAAGAGAACATCACACACATCCAGTGGGGAAACATCACATAATACCTCATCCTTGAAGGGATGGATGTCGTATGACAATTGACACTTCTGGCTGACACGAAGATCTCATCCTTCGCAAAGCCACTCGATGTTGTATGGCTGCGGGTGTGGTGTTGTCGAAAATCCCAAGTGTTTGATGACCTCTACTGAGATGAGTTTCTTCTGGCTTCCACTATCAATAATAAAATGTAGTAGGGTTCCCTTCACCCACATCTGTGAATTAAAAAGGCACTCCCCCTCTTTAGGATCTATTAGTTCTTCTGGTTGAATTGTTGCGGTCACGACAATAGTAGTGGGCTATTCGTCGATGATCTGTCTTTTACCAGCATTTTTAGAATCAGATTCTGAATTAGGGTTCGGCTCCTTGTCTTTGATATCGACCACCAATGACTCTTTTGAGCAACATTCATCGGTGTTGTGCCAGGGGATTTTGTGGAAATTACACCATTTTCCAGTGTCCTTCTTTGTCTTCCCATGACCCTTCTTTTCTTGTGGCTTGGACTGGTTTTCGGGAGACTGTTTGTTAGGGAAATCTTTGTCATACTTTGGTTCTTGCAAATTTGCAGACCCAAACTCCTGTTTTTTCTGGTGCTTAAATTTTTTCTCGATTTTAACAACATATCGATAAGCAGTACCGAATAATGAGATGTCCATAAAATCCATTTCAGTTTGGATGTATCTTTGTAGAGCCCCACGATATTTCATAACCAAATTTCATTCGGAGTCTTTGATACCTAGCTTAGTTCACAAGGTATGGAAGGTATTGGTGAACTCCAGAACTTCTTGGCCCCTCTCTTGCCGCAGTGTGGTCCATCTCATGTACTGGTCCTCATAGTTTCGAACAGGGTAATATTGTTCCTTTACCACGTCCACAAAAAAATCCCAAGTGGGCTCGGCCCCATATATTCCATACTCCTCTATGAAAATTTTCTCCCAGTAAGTTTCCCACCAATGTTTTACATGGGGGAGATCTTTAAGGAGTGCAAAGGTGATCTTTTCCCTGTCGAAAAAATGGTAAATAGAGAAATAACCATCTAGTAGATTTAACCATTTGTCTAGGGCATCTGCATCTATCTGACCTTAAAATATGGGAATATCAAAATTAACCTATACCTTGAAAGGAGAGATGCTTCCAAAGTGGTTTTTTGATGAATATGCGTCTGTTGCTATCGGCAGGCATTGAAGGATGTGGGAAAAATTATCCATCATTTAGTCCCTCTGTCGTGTGAGAGCTTGCTCAAGCAACATATTGATATCATCGTCTGCTCCGTCGTTTTTCTTTTCTTCTGCTATTGAGGGTTTCTTGAGTGTGCGAGAGAGATTGTCTTCAAGAGAAACAAACTCGAGACCCAAATTTATATACTCGGATCTCATCGGGGACATGCATTGGAAAAAAATATCAAGAGCAGCCTACTATGATACCACTGATCCAGATTATTTTTGGTACGAAATGAGAGCAGAGATATAATAACGAAATGCAAAGAGATATCGTAGATATCCAATAATATAATAGAAATGTATTAGAGATGCAAACATAAACACAAATATACATTAATACTCAATTTCTATTAATGAAAGAAATGTACAGAGACTGTAAAAATACAGAGTGAAAGACTCGCTAGAATGGTGACAACTTATCTCTAAGAAGAGATGTGATGGCTACTTGCATTCGTAAGAACATGATTACAATGAGCCTCTAAAGGATTTTTTACAATAAACACGAATTCCAAAAACCTTAGACATCCAAAAACCTAACCCTAGGAGATGAAGTGCCAAAATTCATGTGGGCCCCGTTTGGGTAAGTTAGTACATCAACTTCCCGGGGTCATAACGTTTGCATATGATCTCTATTTTAGGCGTATGATAGCCCGTTGGAAAAGTATCATCTAGGAGATTCATTTTGGGGGCTCAATCATGACTTTAAATATCATTGAGAAGATTTATCCTGAAAAACCTTCATTTAGGCCCTCAAAATGGCCCTCAAAGTTAAAACTGCTAAAAATAGTAAAAATTGTCAGAAAACTATTTTGAGCCAGTTGGAGAAGGTGGGTGGCCACCGATATCCACTTGGATCAATCGTCCCTCCTTAGGAAGAAATGGTATCCATTGCGTTGAGTGCCCAGGGGAGAGTAAAAAACGTTTGTTGAATCTGAATCTTGGTTAGTTGCTTGCCTCACTGGAGACGTCGCACTGCTCGGTTTGTGGAAGGCTATCATGAGCATGTGGCTGGAAGGGTTGTATATTTTTAACCAGTCTAGATACATGATATTCTTTTGTGAAAAAGGAATATTTACACTTTTCTACAATCTTGTCGACCTGCTTCTGTTGAATAGAAGGTGCTTGTGTCGAGGTTGTAGTGGTTACAGTATCCTTTTGTTCACCTTTTGAACAGATTGTGAAGAAGCTAAATTTTGTAGTATGAGATACTACCTTGTGACACTTTTTGGGTGGAACAGGAGTCGGAAATACCTCTGGTATTCTGTAGAGATGACCTTCATTTAGGCCCTCAAAATGGCCCCGGAAGTTAAAACTGCTAAAAATAGTAAATTGCCAAAATTGCTAGAAAATTGTTTTGAGCCAGTAGGAGAAGGTGGGTGGCCATCGATATCCACCTGGATCAATATGGGCTATCATACGCCTAAAACGGAGATCGTATGCAAAATTTATGACCCCAGGAAGTTGATGTACTAATTTACCCAAACAGGGCCCACATGACTTTTGGCGCTTCATCTCCTAGAGTTAGGTTTTTGGATGTCTAGGGTTTTTGACAATCTTGTTTATTGTAAAAAGGCCTTCAGAGCCTCATTGTAATAATCTTCTTTCAAATGCGAGTAGCCGTCACATCTCTTCTCAGAGATAAGATGCCACCATTCTAGCGAGTCTTTCACTCTATATTTTTACAGTCTTTGTACATTTATTTCATTAATAGAAATCATGTATTACTGTATATCTGTGTTTATGGTTGCATCTTTGATACATTTATGTTATATTATTGGATATCTGCCTTATCTCTGTGCATTTCGTTATTATATCTTCGCTCTCATATCATGCCGAAAATAATCCGGATCAGTGGTATCAGAGGAGATTCATTTTGGGGGCTCAGTTATTCCTTTGGATGTCATTGAGAAGCTCGATCCTGAAAAACCTTCATTTAGGCCCTCAAAATGGCCCCAGAAGTTAAAACTGCTAAAAATAGTAAATTGTCAAAATTGTCAGAAAATTATTTTGAGCCAGTTGGAGAAGGTGGGTGGTCACCGATATCCACCTAGATCAATATAACAACAAAATAATGAATATTCCATTTTCCAACTTTTTAAACTAAACAAAATGATCATATTCACTTCTTGTAAAATTTTGGCTCACCATAAAGGAATCAAATTTCTTCTACCATTTCCTAGGAGACTACCTCAAGCCATACAATGACTTCTTGAGTTTGCAAACAAACCTCTTACTGAAATCTTGAGAAAACCATTTTGGTTGTTCCATATTCATCCAAATATCCATGTAAAAATGTTGTTTTAACATCTAGTTTCTCTAACTCAAGATCAAGTAAAGCAACTAGTGCTAACAGATCACGAATTGAAACAAGTTTTAGAACTGATGAAAATATTTCATGAAAATCAATACCTTCCTTTTGAGAATACCATTTTGCTACCAGTCTTGATTTATACCTTTCAACTTTATCATCAACACCCTTTTTCATTTTGTAGACCTACTTGCAACCAACAACCTTCCTGTCCTTTGGAACTTCTACCAGGTCCCATGTTTTATTGCTTTCTAAGGCATCCATTTCTTCTTTCATAGCTTCTTTCCATTTAACCCTTTCAGATACCTCCATTGCTTCCTAATAACAACTAGGTTTTCCATCATTAGAAACTAAATCCACATATGAAACATAATTATTATAGCTTATAAGAGGATTTATGACCCGTGTAGATCTCCTTAGAGAAGGTTGAGGCATATCCACAATTTCCTACATATTTTTTGCATCTTCATCTTCTTGTTCTGGAACTTCTTCATGCTCCTATGTAGTATACCTAGGGAGGTAATATGGGGTACCTAGGGAGGTACCCAATGGGAATGTGGTTATGTATTATTAGTGGAAGTCATTTAATATATGAGAATGTGGTCATTCAATGTAAGGTGGACAAGATCCACTATATTAATAAAGGTCAACTACGGTAGTTAGATGTAATAAATGTGAGAAGGCTCTCTAGAAGGTTCCTAGGAGATAGAGAGATCTATATAAAGAAGTGAAAGCAATGTAATGAAACATAGTGAAGAATATTGTGAATGTATCAAGCATTGCTTGAGGAGTGTGTTCCTTCCTTAAGGAATAATATATGGTGTTACCCTACCTCAAGGGTTTTGACTATTTCTTGTGTTCAATATATTGGTGAAAGGTTTGGTTTATTCTTGTTGATATTCTTTATTATTTTGATATTTATATTCAGATCTATTCAAATACTTAACAAGTGAAGATGGCTGAGTCTCCAACTGAATTTGTTGAACTTGCGGTACATGTTCTTGTCTCTCTTCAACATCTACCATATTTGATTTTATGAGTGAAGATTCATCAAATACTACATATTTGCTTATGATGAGTTTGTGAGAAGTAGGATCCCACAATATATATCCCTTAATTCCATCACTATAACCAACAAAGACATATTTATTTGATCTCGAATATAACTTAGAACATCAATCTTTAGAAATAAGAGTGTAAGTTTCACAACCAAATATTCTCATATTTGAATAATCACACGAATGACTTGTCCATACCTCTTTTAGAATCTTACAATTTATTGCAGCTGATGGTGATCGGTTTATCAGATAGCATGCTATAAGAACTGCTTCTGCTCACAATTCCTGTCACAACTTGGCATTATTGAGAATGCTCCTTGCTCTATCTAGAAGATTCCTATTCATGTGTCCAATAACACAATTTTGTTGATGAGTATAAACTATGGTCTTATGTCTTTTGATCCCATCTTCCTTGCAATAGTTTTCAAATTTCATGGATGTGAAACCACCTCCATTATCTCTTCTTAAACACTTGATTGACCTTTTAGTGCTCTTTTCAACCAAAACTATGAATTGCTTAAAAGTATTAAATACATCAATTTTTATTTTAAGTAAACATATCTGCACCTTTCTAGAGTAATCATCTTTAAATGTCACAAAATATGATGATCATCCAAAAGAAATTGTAGGGAATGGTCACCAAACATCTGAATGAATGCAATCAATGATACCTTTTCTTATATGTCTTCTTGTTTTAAACTTTTGTCTACACTGTTTTCCAAAAACACAATACTTGTAGAAATTCAAATCCATAAACTTTAAACTTGGAAGTGACTTATGATCAACCAGTACCTTAAGCCCTTTCTCACTCATATGATCCAAACATTGATGCCATAAACGAGTAGAGTCACTTACACCTTTAGATGCTACCACTTCTTGATTTATTTCAGTCCTTCCTTCAAGTTGATAAATATTCTCTTCCCTCTTTTTCTTCATGACTACTAAGATTCACTTGGACACCTTCAATACTCCATCTTGAGTGGTACACTTCTAACCAACAAAATATAGAACTCCCAAAGATATTAATTTCTTTCTAAGTCCAGGTACATGCCTCACATATGTTAATGTTCTTATAGTACCATCATACATTTTAATATGGATGCTACCAACCCCAACAATTTTACAAGAAAAATAATTTCCCATAAAAACAACACCATCATCAATATATTGGTAAGTTGAGAACCAATTTCTATGAAGACACATGTGGTTGGACGCACCAGAATCTAACAACCAATGTTGATGTTGATGTGAAACATCACAAGTAGATAATACTTTATCAATCATACAT
>ML801586.1:250962-262032 GCA_009831015.1 Picea engelmannii
TGTGGACATAAATAAGTATCATATACAACCTAGCTATGACATTAAACAAAGAGATAGATCAACTCTTGCAAGGAAATTGGAAGAGAGCATGGTCTGAAACTGTAATGTCCCCAAGGCCGAGCCCCATTGTAAATCATGTTTATGAAATGAATTGTAATTATGTTTTTTATAGGATGGTGAGCCAAGTTATTATAAGTTGGTGGGCTTATGTGATTATTAGGCCAGAGAGCCTAAGTGTTGAAGGCCAAGAGCCTAATTTTGTACATGTATCTATGCACATTATTAATAAAAATATAAACACCGCCGCGTGCAGACCGACCACGATGAACGAGTGATGGGTGACTAAAATTCCACAGAGTGGGCAAGGGATTAGGGGCTGGAAGGTGGGAAGAGGGGCTAAGTGTTGAGCCTAGGGGCTAAGCCTAAGGGATTAAGCCTTGGGAATAATATTTTAGTATTATTCCAAAAAGAATGTGAATAATATGCTTTATCCTAAGTTCTTTTGGAAGGACAAGTAACTTCCAAATGGATAGAACGCACACAGTTGCATGGGTGACAAGTGTCAACCCAGCCGCATGAAAATAAAGCATCTGAGATCAGCCGTGTTGGGGGTTCCTCCACCATTCAACCCTCAACTGCCTGGGTGTGAACCTGTCCAACCTTTGGAAGAGCCCCATGCATCTTCTGAACCGTACGTCCTGTTCGACCCCTGCAAGAGACCTCGTGCCATTCTGAAACTGGGGGGCGAAGTTTGTGTGTTGATTTTGGGGATAGCCTGTGTTGATTTCTGGAAAAGCCGATGCATCCTTTGTCTGATAAAATCGATCCTGTGTGTGGAGTCTCTGTTCCAAAGCCATAATCGTGAGACCATCCTGTCATTGTTGAGCCTATTTGGAAAGCCCGTGTCTGTTTTTCCTGTTGGATGTTGTGGTCATGCAGTGCTGGACTGTGTGTAGCTTGTTGGCCAGTTTGTACAACACTCTCTCCAGGTGAGAGAGGTGATTGAAGTTGGAAGAACAAGTTCATTTTCCTGTGAACGACTTTCTCCAAGTGAAAGAGTGCACAGAGGAAGGAGAGAACTCCTGGAAGGAACCTTGTAGCTTCCACAGATCTTGGTGACTTCCAGTCCGGTTTGTTGTTGAAACCCAAGGCAAGGGAGGTTAGCAACTGAAGGACTGTCTAGGTGACAGAGAAGGTGTATACTCCTGGGGTGGAAAAGGCATGTGGGGAAGGAGAGTCTGTGGAAGTGAGTATGAGTGGTTCCTGGGAGAAAATTCCTTCCTTTTGACTATGTGTTTTCCCTGTAACCTCAGTCTAGCCTAGGATTCCTTGCCTTGGGGGTGGAGCTTAGTCTCAACTCAGGGGTGACCCACTGCTGAGCTTAATGAGCAGTGTGGTCTAAGGCTGGGAGGTTCGTGGAAGGCCTGTACCTGGTTGGTGGAATTACCATCGTTTCAAAGATAAGTACCAAATGATGTTTTAATTACTTTTCTGCATGTATGTGTATTTATATTTATCATGTATTCTGTTGTGCATACAAATTAATGTTAAAGCCATTGATTATTTATAATAGCATTAATTCTTATGGTTACTCTGAGTTTAAATGTGTTTCATTTGCTTAAATGCATGTCTTATATATAGAATTAAATATGAGATTTTTATTCCACATAGTAATGTTGGCCCGACCATAGGGTTGATGGTTGGGAACGTTACAGTTTGGTATTAGAGCCAAGGTTTCGATGTTGAGCCTAGATGGGCCAGTTGAGTGGTCTTTGGACCGAGGATTTGAAGAGAAATTGTGTCTAGAGGACCAATTTCAGACCTTTGAATGCTCCTGAGTGTCAAGGAGTTACTTGACTGTGTTACCAAGCTCGGGAGGTGTAGCGGTGTTATGAAACTGCAGTCGGGGTGGCATCTAGCCATAGGGAGAGAGGAATCCACTCCTGAAGTGTTGGAGCCTTAGGATTTGTTTAGGAGGGAAGGCAAACCTTCGTGACCGTCAGACCTGGAAAACGTGCGCAAGGTTTAAAAACCCTTTGGAGTGCACATGAACGCGGAAATCGCGATACGCGAAATTCCGAAACGATCTACACTGTAGATCGTAAGTGACCGTCGAATCAAGTGGAAGAATAGATCGTAATTTCAAAATTTCAGCAAACGGAAGTTCGAGATGTGGGGATGCACGAACTCCCAATGTCGAAAGCCCAAAATGCCAAAAAGTTCTATGCCGTAGATCAGAGAGAAGTCTAACCGTTGGATTGCCTTGGAATGGACATGGACACATGGTTGTGCACCACATGCCAATGAGTCGAGAAGACAAACGAGAATGGTGGGACCTGATGACATCGCCGAAGGTGACGTGAACCTTCTTGAACGTGCTACGCGCCATCGTGATTAAGGGCGACAACTGTACTGTGGGCCCAGAGAGTAAAGTAAATCGGAATTTCGGAATTCGGGAGTTGGAGTGACAAGGGGTTGAGAGTCTCGTGGACCGAGACCCCGAAGCCATAAGTCTCGAAAGCGAGTGTGAAAGCCTCGTGGACCAAAACCCCGAAACTTGAAGTCCCGAAGTCCCGAAATTTGTAGAGTCGTCAGTGCTCAGAAAACTTTGTGAAGTCAAAACGTTTTCTCACTCATGTTGGTTTATGAATATTGTGATTTTGTTAAAGCATAAGGCCTGACAAACTCTGGTTGACTGCACGTTGTGTGTGAAGAGTTCAATGGGTGTCAGGACATCCGAGTATACAAATGGAAGAGGTACAGATTGCCTCCGAAACAGAGGACGAAAGGGTAGGAAGGGATGTCAACTTGGGAATCGAAGGATCAAACTCTAATGGGCATGAAAAATAGATGGATAAGGAAGGACATATGATAAAACTCATTGAAAGATTGCAGAAAGATGCCCAAGCTTGTCGAGCTGATAGCCGAAAGCTCATGAGGGTCAGGGATCAGTAGGGTGAATTCAACTTAAAGATGTTGAAGAGACTAGAACGAATAGAAAGGAAATTGGAGAAGGGGAGTGGCTCAAGTAAGACAGAGAGTTACAGAATCCTTGAGAGGAAAAGAATATCAAGAAGTGTCAGGACCCCTTAGAGGAGAAGAAGATCGAGGAGTGGTAGCAGACATCATCGTCGCTCCCCAAAGCATTCTGGTAAGGAAGCACACAGTGGTTCAAGCCCATCTCCTACCAGAAAGCACATGAGATCTGGGATGGATGAATTCAAAGGGGAGATGAATAAGATTAAGCCTCCTACATTTGATGTAGAAAATAAGAAGGAGGAAGAGGCCGAAACATGGTTGCTAGGCATGATGAAATATTTCCAATTGCAGAATTATTCCCCTCATGTAGAAGGAAGAATTGTGATGTATCAATTGAAAGGAAAAGCATCCATGTGGTGGGATCAGTTTGTGCAGGTGCAACACATTAGGGAAAAAGATATCACTTGGAAGGAATTCAAGAGGTATTTCGAGAAGAAATACCTTACCAAAAGATATTATGACAGAAAGATGAAGGAGTTCTTCGAACTCAAGCTGGGTAGTATGACCATCGATGAATACGAACGAAGGTTTTTGGAACTATTGAAGTATGTTTCGTTCATCAAAGATGAGGCTGTCAAGATTCATAGATATCTGAGTGGACTGCCACCTTCCATTAGTGACAAAATCTAGTATGATGATCCCAAGACTATGGAAGAAACAATAAGAAGGGAAAAATACTTGTATGAACAACAAAAAGAAAGGCCTACTTTTCAGAAGGCTTGGGATGATCAGAAGAAGTTTAGGAAAGAGCAGAGGCTGAAGGGAAACAAGCCTCCCTTTTTTAAAAACAACCCTCAGGGACAACCATCCTTTAGGGAGCCTAGGAAGGTTGAAGTGGATGAACAAATGCCCAGACTGCCACCTATGGAGTGTTGGGTTTGTAAAGGAAACCATAGGCAACGAGACTGCCCCCATAGAAAAGATAAAGCGAGAACCATTCACAATGTTCAGCAAGATAAAACCGTGGAAGACATGGGCAGCAGGATGCCAAGGATCTATGCAGCCCTGGACGACAAGAAAGTAGAATTTCAATCGCACATGATTGAAGTGGAAGGTATGATTAACAACCGACCAATTATTATTTTAATTGATTCGGGTGATAGACATAGTTATGTAGACCCTAGGGTGGTGGAAAGTTTGCATTTATCAAGAAGCAAACATGAAAAATCTTGGTTAGTGCAGTTGGCTACAGGAACCAAGAGGAAGGTCATTGAGTTGATTAAGTCGTGTTCTATAGACATGAATGGATTGAGCACGAAGGCTGAATTGAATATTCTGCCTTTAGGTTCTTACAACTTCTTAATTGGGATGGACTGGTTAGACCAGCACCATGCCCCTATGGACTGTCATAACAAAAGGTTTACATGCCTGGATGAGGAGGGAAATCGAAAAACAGTCCAAGGAATTCCTAGAGCTGTGGCTGTTAGAGAAATCTCAACCATGCAGTTGAAGAAGTGTTACAGGAAAGGCTGTCAATTATTTGCAGCCCGTGTGGAGGAAGCATCCATAGATGAAGTCTCAAAGATTGGAGACCATGAGGTACTCACAAAGTTCAAGGACGTATTTTAGGAGTTACCTGGACTACCTCCGAAAAGAGACATCGATTTTTCTATAAATTTGATGCCTGGAGCAGCTCCAGTTTCAAAAGCTCTTTATAGAATGAGTACTCCAGAGCTGAAAGAGTTGCAATTGCATCTTGAAGAGCTTCTAAAGAAGGGGTACATTCACCCCAAGGTGTCACCTTGGGGTGCCCCAGTCATGTTCGTGAAGAAGAAGGATGGGACGTTGAGGTTGTGTATTGATTTCCGACAGTTGAACAAGGTAACTGTCAAGAACAAGTATCCTCTACCGAGGATTGATGATCTTTTCGATTAGTTGAAGGGTGCGAAAATATTTTCGAAGATAGATCTCAGATCAGGATATCACCAGGTAAGAATAAAGGACGAGGACATCAACAAGACTGCCTTCAAAACAAGGTACGATCATTACGAGTTCACAGTGGTGCCATTTGGACTATCAAATGCACCTGTTGTTTTTATGTGCTTGATGAATGGTGTATTCACAGACTATTTAGACAAGTTTGTCATAGTCTTCGTGGATGACATCTTGGTGTATTCCAAGTCAGAGGAAGAGCATGAAAAACACCTGAGATTGGTACTGCAAGTGTTGAGAGGACACCAACTGTATGCCAAATTGAGCAAATGCTCATTTTACCAAAGGCAGATCCATTACTTGGGGCACATTATTTCAGAAAAAGGGATCGTCGTGGATCCTGAGAAAGTTGAGGCCATCAGAGAATGGTCAACACCAAGGAATGTGGAAGAAGTTAGATCCTTTATGGGTCTAGCAGGCTATTACAGAAGGTTTATCGCAGGGTTCTCAAAGATAGCTCACCCTATCACTTCCTTGCAAAGGAAGGAGAAAACGTTTCAATGGACTGAAGAGTGTGAGAAGAGTTTTCAGTGATTGAAGCAGATGTTAACCAGTGCTCCAATATTGAGGATTGCAGATCCAAATATGGATTTCATGGTGTGCACAAATGCATGTAAGGAAGGGTTGGGAGGAGTTCTCAGCCATAATGGATTTGTAATATGTTATGAGTCCAAGAAGTTGAAAGAGCATGAAAATAATTATGCCACTCACGATTTGGAGTTAGCAGCAATCGTTCATGCTCTGAGGAAATGGAGACATTACCTCATGGGAATGAGATTTGAATTGAGAATAGACCACAATGGTCTGAAATATTTGTTTGATCAACCGACTTTAAACACTAGACAAAGTAGGTGGCTGGAGTTTCTGTGCGAATACAACTTTGATATCAAGCAAATCAAGGGAAAGGAAAACAAGGTGGCTGATGCACTCAGCAGAAAAGTGCATGAATTACATGCTACAACCATTAGCATGTATAGGACTGATATCAAGGGTAGAATTTTGGAAGCTGCAAATGCTGATTTGCAGTACAGAGACTTAGTAGCAAAGCTACAACAGCGTGAGAGACCACAGAAAAAGGAAAGTTACACCTTGGAAGCTGATGGATTACTCCTGTATAAAGACATAGTGTATATAACCAATGTCCAGGAATTGAAACTTGTGATTCTAAAAGAAATGCATAATGTGATGTATGCTGGACACCTTGGATATCAGAAGACTGTGGCAGTAGTCAAAATCCATTACTTTTGGCCGGGTATGAAGAGAGAGATCATTGAATACATCACCAGATGTATGGAGTACCAGAAAGTTAAGACTGAGCATAGGCACCCAACAGGGTTGCTGCAACCTTTGCCTATTCCTGAGTGGAAGTGGGAAGTGGTGACCATGGATTTTATTACAGGATTGCCCATAACAAGCAAGAAACATGATTTGATCATGGTTGTGGTGGACAAGCTTACAAAAGCTTCCCATTTTATTCCACTGAAAACCACTCACAAGGCAACATATGTTGCTGACATCTTCTTAAAAGAAGTGGCACGCTTGCACGAAATTCCTAAAACGATTGTGTATGATAGGGACCCGAAATTCACCTTGAATTTCTAGAAAGGACTGTTCAAAGGATTCAGAATGAATCTGAATTTTAGTACAACATATCATCCCAATTCTGATGGACAGACAGAGAGGGTGAATAGAGTAATAGAAGACATGCTGAGAATGTATGTGATGGACAAACCATCAAGATGGGAAGACTACCTGCATTTGGTAGAATTCGCCTACAATAATGGGTATCATGCATCATTGAAGATGAGCCCATTTGAAGCACTTTATCAAAGAAAGTGCAACACTTCGGTGAGCTGGGATAATCCAGCTGAAAGAGCAGTAGTTGGGCCAGAGTTTCTCAAGGAGATGGAGGACCAAATGATAAAAATTAAACAGAATTTAAAAACTGCCCAGGACAGGCAGAAAAGTTATGCTGATAAGAAAAGAACCCACCGAGAATTCAAAGTGGGTGATCATGTTTTCCTGAAAGTGAAAACTAACACGAGTTCCATGAAGCTGGGAAGTTGCGCCAAGTTGGCAGTAAGATTTTGTGGGTCGTTTGAAATCTTGGAAAGGATTGGGCCAGTTGCATATAAGCTTGCATTACTTGCATCTATGACTGTACATAATGTGTTTCATGTTTCATTGCTTAAGAAATATATACCTGATGTTAATCATGTTATTGACTGGAATGTGGTTCAGCTGGAACCAGAAGGTGTCCTGTAAGTGCATACTGTGCGCATATTGGACAAGAAAAACAAACAGCTCCGGAATCGAGCTATAGGGCTTGTAAAGGTCCAGTGGACCTAGTACAGTCTTGAGGACGTGACATGGGAGCATGAAGATGTTATGCGGGCAGTGTACCCACATCTTTTTGAAGATTTTGAAAAGCTTGCAGAGACAGTGTAAAGTTGCACTGAGGACAGTACACAAATAAGGGGAGGGGGATTGTAATGTCCCCTAGGTCGAGCCCCATTGTAAATCATGTTTATGAAATGAATTGTAATTATGTTTTTTATAGGCTGGTGAGACAAGTTAATATAAGATGGTGGGCTTATGTGATTATTAGGCGAGAGAGCCTAAGTGTTGAAGGCCAAGAGCCTGATTTTGTACATGTATCTATGCACATTATTAATAAAAATATAAACATTGTGTGCAGACCGACCACGATGAATGAGTGATGGGGGACTAAGCTTCCACAGAGTAGGAAAGGGATTAGGGGCTGGAAGGTGGGAAGAGGGGCTAAGTGTTGAGCCTAAGGGCTTAAGCCTTGGGAATAATATTTTAATATTATTCCAAAAAGAATGTGAATAATATGCTTTATCCTAAGTTCTTTTGGAAGGACAAGTAACTTCCAAATGGATGGAACACACGCAGTTGCATGGGTGACAAGTGTCAACCCAGGCGCATGCAAATAAAGCGTCTGAGATCAGCCGTGTTGGGGGTTCCTCCACCATTCGACCCCCGACTACCTGGGCGTGAACCTGTCTGACCTCTGGAAGAGTCCCGTGCATCTTCTAAACCGTACGTCCCGTTCGACCCCTGCAAGAGACCTCATGCCATTCTGAAACCGGGGGGCGAAGTTTGTGTGTTGATTTCAGGGATAGCCTATGTTGATTTCTGGAAAAACTGATGCATCCTCTGTCTGAGAAAATTGAGCATGTGTGTGGAGTCTCTGTCCCAAATCCATAATCGTGAGACCATCCTGTCATTGTTGAGCCTGTTTGGAAATCCCTTGTCTGTTTTCCCCGTTGGTTGTTGTGGTCACGCAGTGCTGGACTGCATGTGGCTTGTTGGCCAGTTTGTACAACACTCTCTTCAGGTGAGAGAGGTGATTGAAGTTGGAAGAACAGGTTCCTTTTCCTGTGAGCGACTCTCTCCAGGTGAGAGAGTGCACAGAGGAAGGAGAGAACTCTTGGAAGGAACCCAGTAGCTTCCACAGAGCTCGGAGACTTCCGATCTGATCTGTTGCTGAAACCCAAGGCAAGGGAGGTTAGCAGCGGAAGGACTATATAGGTGACAGAGAAGGTGTATACTCCTAGGGTGGAACAAGCATGTGGGGAAGGAGAGTCTGTGGCAGTGAGTATGAGTGGTTCCTGGGAGAAAAATCATTCCTTGTGACTGTGTGTTTTCCCTGTAACCTCAGTCTAGCCTAGGATTCCTTGCCTTGGGGGTGGAGCTTAGTCCCAGTTCGGGGGTGACCCACTGTTGAGATTGATGAGTAGTGTGGTCTAAGGCTGGGAGATTCGTGGAAGGCCTGCACTTGGTTGGTGGAATTACTATCGTTTCAAAGATAAGTACCAGATGATGTTTTAATTACTTTTATGCATGTCTGTGTATTTATATTTATCATGTATTCTGTTGTGCATATGAATTAATGTTAAAGCCATTGATTATTTATAATAGCAGTAATTCTTATGATTACTCTGAGTTTAAATGTGTTTCATTTGCTTAAATGCATGTCTTATATATAGAATTAAGTATGAGATTGTTATTTTGCATAGTAATGTTGGCCTGACCATAGGGTTGATGGTCGGGAACGTTACAGAAACCAAAGTGAAAAAGTAGAATCTATATCTAGAAAAGGTGTGTGTAGTTTGGATCTAGCTTGATTGGAGAAGTACGGTTCATTGGAAAAAGGTCAAATTTGAGGGAAGAACAACTTATGAAAGGAGTGTGAAATTGGGCTTTGGTCTATTCCCAAAACACTATGGGATGAAAGAGTCTGTCATCTTGTGATATTAAGAGGGTTGAAGATGAAAATCACCTTCTCTTAGAATGTCAAAATGTCACACTGCCAAACTTCCTAACCTTTTATCTCAACAAAACTATGGTGATCTTGGAATTCTTCTCTTAATGCTTTTTGAATAGAGAAAATAAAATTCTAAAGAACTCCATGTAATCCCTTACCTTCTTAACATATGATAGACCAATTCGATCTCAATAGATGTTAATCATCAGAATCATCATCATCATCATGTAAGTTTGTGGATGAAGCATAAACCCTAACAAAGAGAGCGATGAAGGGAAAATTCTAACAAAGCATTTGAATGTCTAAGAGGGTGTGACAACTAGGAAATAACTTGCTTGGATACCATATGATGGGGCTCAAAGAACCTCATCTAACAAATCCAAGAATAAATGTAATAAAAATAGTAACCATAGAGAAAAATAAGGTAACAATAGAAAACCTCTAGAATATATTGCTTTCTTATTCCTCTAGTCAAAGTCCTTCTTATAGTTTTTCAATAAGTCCACTTAAGATAATTTCCTAGCTACAAGAATATTAAACTAAGTGCATATAGCTTGAAGGTGGTGATAAATGATAAACAATTCAAATAGATGAAACTTAGAGGTTGGAAATAGATGTTTCTATCTAACTAACTAACTGCGTACATATTAATGTTGGGAAAACAATAATGAAGAAGAGAGTTATGCCCTCATAGAAGGGCCACTCCTTTTTCCATATGAATGGATGAATCCACTTGTCATCCATGCAAAAATCCCCATGTATTAACTCCACTTGTTAGTGATGCAATTATCCTATTTAGTTAACTTAATTCAGTGGATGAGTTGCAACATGCGAGAGAAGAAATGTGGCTTATGGTTTTGAAGACGATAGAAGTAAATAAAATGTTAAGATGAAGAATTGGTGTAAGGAATTACCTACAACTATATATTGTAAAGAATAATAATGAATAATAATAATAATGAATGGGGAGTGAAGAATGATGAGTGGAGTAAAGTGTGGATAAGAAAAGAAAGAAAAACAAGGAACTTAGTAGTTGTTGATTCATCAACAAACTTTTAAGTGGGATGTTCAAAATTTTCCAACTAGAGAATTAGAATTATTATGTAGGAGCATCCTTGTAATTGTAGTTATCCTTCACTATTTCCAATATGTTCTTAGTTTGAGTTCTATTTTGTAAATAAATGAATTATAATAGGTGAAATATTTCTTGTGCTTCATGAATAATTTTTATCAACTATAAAAATATGAATCATTGTATTTAGAATTTAAATAGTAAAAATAATTATAAAAATAAAAGTAAAAAAACACAAATATAAATATGAATTTTGTGAATAAACAAAGCAATTTCATCTATCCTTTTATTTTTTCCCTTAGTGTGGTTTTTTATGGGTTTTAAAGACCCATGTATACGATGCCACCAAATAAAGTTGCTATGACACTAGATAAGGTTTAAGTGGTTATGTGGAGTTGTCCCAGTGTGAATGAGGATGGAGTTTTCATGAGTCAAGAGAGTTATATATTTTCTTTATCTCAAGTCTTTTGCACAAGTTTAAGACTTAGGTAGAATTGATTTATCTCAAGTCTTTTGCACAAGTTTAAGACTTAGGTAGAATTGATTAATGGTATGGTTTTATTTAACATTAAGATTGATAAAAGTATGAAAAATAATATTGTTAAAAAAATAAAAAATATTAAAAAATTAAAAAAAAAAAGATAAAGAAAAAAGAAAGATATATAAAAATAATATTAAAAATTAAAAAATATTAAATATTAAAATACAATAATGAAATAAGTAGAAAATATCATAT